>PVIH01028006.1:0-15908 GCA_004025045.1 Sigmodon hispidus | reverse complement strand
TGAAGTCAGGGATGGTGATACCTCCTGAGGTTCTTTTGTTGAGTAAAATTGTTTTGGCAATCCTGGCTTTCCTGTTATTTCAAATGAAATTGAGTATTGTTCTTTCAAGGTCCAAAAAATATTGTGTTGGGATTTTGATGGGCAGTGCATTGAATCTGTAGATTGCCTTTGGTAGAATTGCCATTTTTACTATGTTGATGCTACCAATTTTCTAAAGAAAAATACTGGGAAAAATCAATTGAAATAAAGATGGACTTGAAAAATTCAATAAGCAAATTCGAAAACACAACAAACAACCTTACCGTTAGTGTGCATCAAATATAATGCAGAATATTTGCTCTTGAATATAAGTTAAAAAAGCTGTATTACTCAATATAAGAATCTGATAAAATAAAAATAATACACACCACATGAAAAATCATGAGGAAACCACAAAAAAGTCTCATTCATATTTTGCAGGCATGAAATAAGACTAATTCTGGGCTAATTGCATGAAACAAATATTCAATGTGATCATCGAAGACTTTAAGCTGAAGAAAGACATACACATTCACACAGAATGCATGCAGAGTATTAAATATATTAGATGAGAAAATAATCTCCACATTGTAGGAAGTACAGGAAGTACTGCTAACATATACTAAATGTTGTTGATAAAGATATATATCAAATGTTCCAGGCCTAAGAGACATTAGATATTTGGCCAACCTCAATAGGAATGACAAATCTGTTCTAGAGGATCCCACTATGAGTTGTTATAAATGTACAGCAAGTATGAAAATAATAGCACTTGCAGTTTCCCATGTCTGGACATTTACATGTAGATACAGCTTGCATCAGTAGACTAGTTAATATTCTTTCTGTTGTACATATTCAGCATTATGGGATTGTTGGTTACAAAAGTAATAGAATTCTCCCTAATTACATCTTTGCTGCTTGTGTATCTGTCCTTTCTATATTTTTTTACACTTGTAATCAGGTTACAATGCTCAGGCTAAATGTGTTGTGACACCACATATCATGTTATAGTTAAAACATAAAATATGCAAGGCAAAATAAGAATATGAGGAAACTGGATCTGCCAGGAGTGGATGCTGAACTGAACAATATTGGGACCTTGAGACCTCCTGCCCTTGCTAGGAAGGAGATGGGGAGATATGGAGAAGAAAGAGTGACTGGAGGGGGGGGGAGGGGGAATGGACCTTGAATACGGATATACACGGATAGAAAATGTGACTTTATTCATAATAAAAAAAAGGAAGAGATAAGTGACATACTGCCCATCCCAGCCTCAGTTCCCAGTCTCCAGGACCCTGGCACTGAGACATAGTTCTAGGAACCTCACTCCAACTCAGCCTTGCCCTAAATCCAGACCAGCAGGAAAGCCCCTGCAGGCTCAGAGCCCCAGTAAAACCCATTTGCTGAATACCTCCAGATCTAAAACTCTACCACAATTCCCAACACATCACTCTGTGACAACAGCAGCAAGAGGAAAACCACAGACCCCAGCCCATATCAGACTAAGAGACTAAGAACCAAAATACTAGGATTTCCTCAGTTCTTATTGAATCCAGAACAGCTACCTGAGTCCCTCAGTTTCTCAGCACCTACTAGATCAAAAGCTGCCACCTGAGACCCACAGTATGTCAGTACTTACTGGGTTAGAGGGATTACTGTTACACAGAATCACTACCTCAAATGGACCAAAAACTCTAATTACATCGAGAGGTTTCCTGAGAAACAGACACACCTAGAACAGATTGCACCAAAATCAGCTATCTGAGATTCAGACAAATCCTGCAATGAAACTATAAACTAATTGATAGACACTAGAGCAAGAATACATAGAACAACATGGCACCATCAGAAGAATCTGATGGTTCAACAACATCAAGTCCTGTGCATGAAAAAGCAGAAGAATCAAAACATAATGACTTTAAAAACAATTGTATGAAGAAAATAGAAGCTTTAAAAGAGAATAATTTTAAAATCACTTAAAGAAATAGGAAATACAAAAAAGAAAAAAAATGGAAGGAATTAACAAATTCCTGAAAGAAAAAAATAGAAAAACAGAAATCAAATATGTGAAAGAAACATTTCAAGACTTAAAACTGAAATAGAAACAATAAAGAAGACACAAACCAAAGCAATACTAGAAATAGAAAATCTGAAGACATAAACTGAAACTACAGATGCAAGCATAGCCAACAGAATGACATAAATAGAGAATCTCTGGACAGAAAAAATAGAATGGTAGAAATAGATACAGCAGCCAAAAAAACCCACTAAAACCAAAAAATCCACAACATAAAATATCCAGGAAATATAGGATATCATAAAAATGCCAAACCTGAGAATAACTGGAATAGAAGAAGAATGCAAGCTCAAAGGCACAGAAAATATATTTAACAAAATCATAGAAAAATGCTTTCCCAATCTAAAGAAGAAAATGCCTATGAAGATACAAGAATATTATTAACATCAAATAGACAAGACCACCAAAAAGTGTATTTGCCATATGATATTCAAGCCATAAAACTACAGAACAAGAAAGAATAGTAAGAGCTGCAAAGGAAAAAGGCCAAGTTACTTATAAAGGCAGACCCTATCAAAATATCTCTATTTGCAGATTATATGATTGTTTACATAAGTGACCGACATAATTCTACCCGGGAACTTATACAGCTGAAAACACCTTCAGCAATGTAGCAGGATACAAGATTAACTCAAAGAAATCAGTTGCCCTCTTATACACTAAAAAGGGCTGAAAAAGAAATATGGGAAACATCACATTTTATAATAGCTGCAAATAGCATTAAATAACTTGGTGTACTTTTAACCAAAGAAAGTATCAGGTATGTTTGACAAAAATTTTAAATCTCTGAAGAAAGAAATTGAAGAGGATATAAGAAAATGGAAAGCTCTCCATGTTCCTGGATAGGTAGGATAAACATAGTGAAAATGTCAATCTTACCTAAAGCAATCTACAGATTCGATGCAATTTCCATCAAAATCCCAACACAATTTTTTATAGTCCTTGAAAGAACAATATTCAGTTTTATTTGGAATAACAGGAAAGCAAAGATTGGAAAAATATTTTGCTCAACAAAAGAACCTCAGGAGACATCACCATCCATGCCTTCAAATTATAATATACAGTCATGGTAATAAAAACAGCTTGGTAATGGCATGGAAACAGACTTGTGGATCAATAGAATCAAATTAAAGACCCAGACTTTAACCCACACACCTATGAACATTTGATTTTTGACAAGGAGACCAAATATATTCAATGGAAAAAAGATAGTATCTTCAACAAATGGTATTGGCATAACTGGATGGCAGTGTGTAGAAAAATGAAAATAGATCCAAACCTATCACTGTACAAACCTTAAACCCAAGTGGATCAAAGACCTCAACCTAAACCTAGCTACACTTAACTTGGTAGGAAAGATATTGAGAAATACCCTCCAATGCATTGGCACTGGTGACCACTTCCTAAATATAACACAAGCAGCACAGACACTAAGAACAACAATCAATAAGTGGGACCTTCTGAAACTGAGAAGCTTCTGTAAGGCCAAGAACACAGTCAGTAAGACAAATCAACAGCCTACAGTGTGGGAAAAGATTTTTACCAACCCTACAAGTGACAGAGGATTGATCTCTAAGATATATAGGGAAGTCAAAAAATTAGAACCCAAAATACTTAAAAGCCCAATTGAAAAATGGGATTCAACACAAAGAAAATATAGGTGTAGCAATCTTATTTGTATTTCCACCCTTGATAAGCCATGCTTATGATTCTTATCCTCTGTATAGTTATTGTTAACCCTTCCACATTTTAAATTCTTTTTTTTACTGTGTTTTTTTTGATAAATACAAAATAAAGAAGGAAAAAAAAAAAAGAAAAATGGAATTCAAATCTAAAAAGGAACTTCTCAGCTGAATTAAAAATGGCAGAAAGGCACATGAAAAAGTGCTCAACATTTTTAGTCATTAGAGAAATGCAAATCAAAACAACTTTGTGATACTGCCCTATAACTGTCAGAATGGCTAAGATTATAAACACAGATGACAGCCTATGTGGGAGGGGATGTTCTGCAAGGGGAACATTCCTCCATTGTTGGTGGGAGTGTAAACTTGTTCAACCACATTGGAATGCAGCATGGTGGTTTCTCAGAAAACTAGGAATCATTTTCCCCAAGATTTCAGCAATACCACTCTTAGGCATATACCCTAAAAAACAGACATTCAAACCCCAAAACCATTAGCTCAACTATGTCCATAGCAGCATTATTTGTAATAACAAGAACCTGCAAACAATCTAGATGCCCCTCAATTGAGGAATGGATTAACAAACTGTGGTACATCTACACAATGGAGTACTACTCAGCAGTAAGAAAAAAATGATACTCTAAAATTTGCAGGAAAATAGATGGATATGGAGAATATCCTCCTGAGGGAGATTTCACAATCCCAGAAAGAGAAGTAGAGGATGTACTCACTCATTAGTGGACTTTAAAAAATATTTAAAAAAGAGAGAGATATCATTATACACAAGAACTCAAGACCAGAACATATCTAAATGACACAGTGCATCACTTCTGCATTGATGGCTTCTGGCAGAGGGGTGGGTAAGGAAAGACTAGTTTTCTTTAAGGGTCTGGCCACAGGGAGTTTAATTATGCTCCAGTAAGCAAATGAGCAGCATGAATGGGCAGTTCTGTAAATGGGAAGATCATAAGAGTGGGCATGATACTGAGAGGTCTGACATCTGAGTTTGATGGGTGTATGTTGTAAAAACACCAAATAATAAATATATAAATGAAAAATCACAGAAAGCCTACTAATTTATAGAAACTGAATGTCTGTCAATTGAACTACCATGAGTCTAAAAAAAAGCTAAGAAAAATAGCGAAGACTTCCTAGAATTCAATGAAAATTAATCCGCAACATACCCAAACTTATGAGACACAATGAAAGCAGTGCTAACAGAAAAATTTATAGTACTAGAGGCCTATATGAAAAATGTAAAAAAAAAAAAAAACTCACCCAAATGACTTAACATCACAGCTGAAAGCTTTAAAACAATTGAAAGCATATCACCTACAAGGAGTAGATGTTGAAAAATCATTACACATAGGGCTGAAATCAATAAACTCCTCAAACTGATCCATACAATAGAAAGTGAAGAAACATAGCCAAACAATATTTTTATGAAGCTACAGTCACTCTGATACCCAAGCCACTCAAAGATACAACAAAGAAACAGAATACAGACTAATCTGCCTTATGAACATTGATGCAGAAATACTCAATAAATACTGGCAAACCAAATTCAACAAGATATCAAAAAAATTATCCACCAGGATTAAGTAGGATTCATCACAGAGATGCAAGAATGGTTCAAAATATGAAAAACGGTGAATGCCTTATTTCTTTTTCAGCTCTTCTATCTTTAGTGTATAGAAGGGCTACTGATCTCTTAGAGTTAATCTTGTATCCTGGTACATTGCTGAAGGTGTTTATTAGCCATAGCAGTTCCTTAGAAGAATTTTGTGGGTCACTTATATATACAATCATATCATCTGAAAATAGAGATAGCTTCACTTCTTCTTTTCCAATTTGTATCCACTTAATCTCCTTTCATTCTCTTATTGCTTTCTCTAAAACTTAGAGAACTATATTGAATAGATAAGGGGAGAGAGGACATCCTTGTCCAGTTCCTGATTTTAGTGGGATTGCTTTGAGTTTTTCTCCATTAAGTTTGATACTGGCTCTCGGCTTCTTGTAAATTGCCTTTATTATATTTAGATATTTTCCCTGTATTCCTGATTTCTCCAGGGTTTTAATCATAAAGGAGTGTTAGATTTTGTCAAAGGCTTTTTCAGCATCTAAGTATATGATCATGTGGTTTTGTTCCTTTATTGTTTCTATGATGGATAACGCTTATGGTTTTTTGTATGTTAAACCAGCCCTGCATTTCTGGTATGAATCCTACTTGGTCATGGTGGATGATAATTTTTATACATTGTTGTATACAGTTTGCTAAAATTTTGTTGAGAATTTTAGCATCAATATTCATGAGGGAAATTGGTCTATAATTCTCCTTCTTTGTTGTATCTTTGAGTGGCTTGGATATTGGGATAATTGTGGCCTCATAGAAGGAATTTGACAATATTCCTTCAGTTTCTACTGTGTGAAATAGTTTAAGGAGTAACGGTAGTAATTCTTCTTTGAATGTCTGGTAGAATTTGGTGCTGAAACCATCTGAACCAGGGCTTTTATTTATGGGGAGGCTTTTAATGACAGCTTCAATTTCCTTAAGGGTTATAGACCTATTTAGGTAACTAATGTGATCTTCATTTAATTTTGGTAGATGGTACCTGTCCAGAAAGCTGTCCAATTCATCAAGGTTTTCCATTTTTGTGGAATACAGATTTTCAAAGTATGATATGATAAATCTCTGTATATCCTGGGGATCTGTTGTTATGTCCCCCTTTTCATTTCTGATTTTGTTGATTTGAACACTCTCTCTGTTTTTTGATTAGTTTGGCTAAGGGCTTATCTATCTTGTTGACTTTCTTAAAGAACCAACTCTTAGATTCATTGATTCTTTGTATTGTTCTTTTTGTTTCAATTGCATTGATTTCAGCTTTAATTTTGATTATTTCCTGCTGTCTACTCCTTCTAGGTGAGTTTGCTTCTATATGTTCTAAGGCTTTCAGCTGAGCTGTTAGGTCTCTAGTGTGAGATTTCTCTAGTTTTTTCATGTAGGCATCTAGCGCTACGAATTTTCCTCTTAAGACTGCTTTCATTGTGTCCCACAAGTTTGGACATGTTGTAGATTCATTTTCATTAAATTCTAGGAAGACTTTGATTCCTTTCTTAATTTATTCCTTGACCCAAAGATGGTTCAGCTGATTGATGTTTAGTTTCCATGAGTTGCTGTGCTTTCTTTGATTTTTGATGTTGTTGAACTCTAACTTTAGGCCCTGGTGGTCCGATATGTTACAAGGGATTGTTTTCAATTTTTTGTATCTATTTATATTTGCTTTATGACCAATTATGTGGTCAATTTTGGTGAAAGTTCCATGAGGAGCTGAGAAATATGTATATTCCTTTGCAGTTGGGTGGAAGCTTCTGTAGATATCTATTAAATCCATTTGCATCATACCCTCTTTTAGACTCCTTATTTCTCTGTTGAGTCTCTGTCTGGTGACCTATCCAGGGTTGAAAGTGGGGTATTGAAGTCTTACACTATTAGGGTGTAATAATTGATGTGCAATTTGAAATTTAGCAGCATATCTTTTATATAGGTAGGTGCCCATATATTAGGGGCATAAATATTCAGGATGGGACTGCCTGCAGCCTTCCCAGGGATGGTATGGGGTTTTGTGGAGAATAAAGAGTGACCTGATGCTGGGAGCAGGTAGGGACCTTGAATAAGAATATACAAGGTTCCAAAGTGTTACTTCTTTGTTAATAATAATAATAATAATAATAATAATAAGCAAAAAATAAATTAAAAATAGAAAAACGGTGAATGCCATCCAACAAAATTATAATTATTTCCTCAGATGCTGAAAAAGCCTTTGACAAAATACAACACTTTCATGATAAAAGTTCTGAAGATATCAGAAATATATATAAAAAAATACCTAAACATAATAAAGGCAATATACAGTAAGTGACACAACATCAAGTTATTTAATACTATTTGCAGCTATTATTCAGTGTGATATTTCTCTGATTTCTATTTCTGCATTCTTATCTTTTGCATATAGAAAGGACAATCATATTTTTAGTTAATATTGTACTATGCTACATTGGTACAAGATGTTTTTCAATTATAGAAATTCCCTTCAAGAATTTTGGGGATCACTTATGTATATGATTATATCATCTGAAAATTGAAGTAGTTTGATTTCTTCCTTTTCAATTTTTATACCCTTAATTATATTTTATTCTCTTATTGCTTTAGCTAAAACTTTGACAAGTATGTTGAATAGATAAGGAGAATGTGGACAGCCTTGTCTTGCTCCTGGTTTTAATGAGATTGCTTTGAGTTTCTCCTGATTTATTTTTATGTTAGCTAAGCAAAGAAGTAACAAACCTATTTTATAAGAACTTTAAGTCATTGAAGAGAGGAATTTAAGATATCAGAAAATGGAAAGATCTCACATACTCCTGGATAGGTGGCATAAATGTAGTAAAATGGGATAAAATAGTAACAATGGCAATCTTACCAAAAGCAATCTACAGATTCAATGCAATTCCCACCCAAACCCCAACACAATTTTATACAAACCTAATAACAAGTAACCCCAGATTGCCAAACAATCCTGTTCAATAATACAACTTCAGGAAGCATTACCATCCTTCACTTCAAATTATAATATGTAGCTACATTAATTAAAAAATACAGTCTGGTGCTGGTATAAAATCAGACTTGCACATCAGTTATATTGTATTGAATACCCCAACATTAATCCATATACTTTTGAACACCTGATTTTTAACAAAGAGGCCAAAAATACACAATGGAGAAAAAATAATTGTTATGCCCAAAGCTCAACCCCCAGAGAGACCACCAGAGACAAGAATGTCCAGAATTCAACAGCAATATTTATTGGCAACTCAATACAAGTCAGGCAGAGAGCTTATCCAAGCTTATGTAGTAACAGAGCAAGGAGGAGCTGCTTTCCTTGGTTACAAGGGGTCTTTTATAGGCAAAAGCTACAACAAAGTTGGTAGCTTCAGGGTATAGTGCTGGCATGCTACTGATTGGTTTTTGCCTAGGGAGCTTTCTGCCCCAAAGTGTCTTTGGACCCTAACTGGGTAGACCCCACCTGAACCCTACCTGGGGTGGATGGTTTTTCCCAGAACTGGGCAAACAAGAATCTATTACTCTCCTAGAACTGCACAGATGTCTTGGCTAATCTCCCAGAACTGGGCAGGTAGGAAGATCAGAAGTGGGAAGGCCCCCTGCTAGGTCTATTCTTTAAGGACATGTTCTTCTCCCAGAACTAGGCAGGCCCATTGGCGGGAACCTGTTTTTCTCCCAGAACTGGGAAGACTCCTTCACCAGAAAGTTGAAACTAAACTTTATTTAATCTTTTTATAAAATAGCTACTACAGTGAGAAATGGGGTTTCTTGAGTTAAATTTTCCAGAGAGAGAGATCTTTGTGTTTCTCTGATTTCAAGGCCTAACTACCAAATAGCAGTAGCTTTTACCTTTAATCTTAACTCTAGAATATGATGCAGAGTTGAACACAGAAGTGGAACAACTGGGCTAAGAAGATATTTAAGGCAGGTACAGGAAGACAGAATCATTCTGTAGAAGCAATGAGGAGTAAGGGTGAGGAAGTTGGAAGTTAGCTGCTGTGAAATATTTGACTGTGGTCTGTTTTCTCTCTCTGATATTCCAGCTTTTCCCAGATATCTGGCTCTAAGTTTTTATTTAATAAAAACTAGAAATTGTGCTATACTTGGCATCAAAAATAGGGGCAAGAATTCCCCAAAAAGTCACTTTTTGGCCACAACAACACTTGCCTGGGGTCTTAATTACTGTCAGGTTAGACTTTCTGTTCTGAGTTAGATTCCAGACTTAGGCAGACCTGGCCACACTTGTTTTCTCTTTACTTCAATCTGGGTAAGTGTTTTGAATAGTGAACTCATTCTACTGGTGGGTTATAGATTTTTATTCGTTTTTTTTTTTTTTTTTTTTTTGGACCACTCCTTGGGCTGCTATTACACTAGGTAGCTTCCCCACTTCATAATCATCTCAATTGTTATTGAGAACAAGATTAGTGAGTAAGTCAGAATTCTTTTAAATAGGGGAATTTGTTTAAAGGCATAGAAGGCGTTTGGTTTTACTGTGATTTTACTCTAGACAATTTGATACAGGAACCAGTAAAAGAAAAAAACAAATAAAGTAAATGAGATTATCCTCATAATGTTTATTATATTGTTTATTAAGAATATTTTTGTTTGATTTTTTTATTATTTTAAAAGTGAATTAATGTGAATGCGTTTTAGAAAAAACTTTTAGGAGAAAATACAGATCTTTAGACCCAAACAGAGGAATATAAAGAACCAATCTCAGCAATGTCTTCTAAAATGAAACAAAAACTGCCTAAATTTGTCCAACAGCCAACATTACTATATCTGGCAATCTTTAAAAAATTGCAAAATGATAAAAGTTTTACAAAAGATAGTTGAGCTACAGATCAAAGGCTAGAATTAAGGAGAGTGAAGAAAGTAATCTTTACATATTGTATGCATTCACGATTTATAAAACAAGTGCTAAATTTCTGCCCATAGTGTAGCCAGATTACCCTTTTGGACTGGATATGATAACTGCTATTTTGGATGCTTGGTCACTTTTACAGTGGAAAACATCATGGAAGAAGAAGGCTAAAACAATATAACAAAGAAGTAGAGCCAGAGGCATAGAAGTCTTCCAAGACCAACTTCTTGAAGAAGGAAATGATGCTGATATAGAAAGACAAACATTATATAATGAGTATACCCTGGATGTATGCCACATGACAGTGTTAAATGCATGGATTTAGACTGAAGAGATTAGAAGAAAACTGAATACTTCACAAAGGTAATTCAAAGCCTGAAAGAAACTCTTACACTTTTTGCAGAGATTAACTGCAATAGTAAAAAGAATAGTACCAGATTCAAAAGCTTGCCAAATAACAATTGAATTTTTGAGAATGCTAACTCACCACCCAAGCTGCAAACCATAACAATTGAACAGGTTGGGATCTGAAACACCTTGGACCAACCCCTTGGATCCCATTCCCTCTAGAGGAATATCTGGTGCAGTCTTGATGTTGGGATGAGGAAAGCATTTTGCCTGGAGTGGATGCTGAACTAAGCCATCTTGGGACCTTGGGACCTCCTGCCCTTGCTGGGGAGGAGATAAGGAGATGAGGAGAAGAGTGAGTGACTGGGAGGGGAGTGAGGGGGAAGAAAGCTTGAACAAGAGGATACATGGATAAAAAATGAGACTTTATTCAAAAATAAAAGAATAAAAATAAATAAATAAAAATTAAAAAAGAGAATTCTAACACACAATGTAAAAAAAAATTAGACCATTAAACAGGTCAGCACCCTTGAAGGATTAGATTCATGAGACAACTAATCTAGAGCCTTATAACTCTGATGTTAACTGGGAAGGAGAGGTAATTTATACAGGTATGAGAAAAAGTCAAAATGTGAAATGTTATAATTGTGAAAGGCAAGATCACATAAAAAGAGATTATAAACAAGTCATTCCCAAAAATGGTGCCTTTGTTAAGAATAATCTCAATGGAACATTTCTCCTTTCTGGAGTATGCAGGTGGGGAAAAGGTGGGTTTTGTACTAATGAGTGCAGGTCAACATGGGACAGACAAGGTAACTTTGTATGTTCAGGATACACCCCAAGTGGGCTTCCAAAAGCTCCTCTATCAAATCCAGTTCAAACTTACCTTGTCAAAATAGAGGAAACAGCTTCTCAGAAATATTAAAGAAGTTAAAACCAATTTTAAAAGGATATACTACTATGAATGACAGAATATCTATATAAAAGGACAAAAACTCAGGAAAAATTATAAAGTATATGTTTTGGAAAGCTTCTGTTTATTAGCAAAGACCAAAGTTAAAAGTAAAAATAAATAATGTTATTATTGAAGGTTTATTTGAATAGGGACAGATGTAACAATAATTTCACCAGAGTCTTGATATTTAAAGTAGCCTCTTCAGAAGGTAAGTGTTCAGTTTTGGGGAACTAGGTCATTATCCCAGGTAAAACAGTATGCAAAATGGCTTGAGTGTATAGGACAAGAAGGAAAGAGAGGAAAATTAAAGATATATGTGGCTAACATTGATAAAAATTTATGGGAATGAAATTTAGTACAACAATGGAATACACATACCTCTTAACACAGAAATAAACCATAAACTAACACATGTTTCCAGAGGAAAAAAAATCATTAGAAGCTATAATGGGAAACAGTGACAAGCCATTCAGGTTGTTTAACAAGGCACAATAGCTGCTGCTCTTTCAAAGACAAGCACAGTACTATCTTTAAAATGGTTAACAGATAAGCCTATATGGTTTTATCAATGGCCTTTATGAAATGAAAAATTTCAAGCCTTAGAGCAGCTGGTACAAGAGCTGATTGTGTTGAAAAAAATCAACCAGCCAGTGTAATTCTCCTGTATTTGCTATTAAAAAGAAATCTGAAAAGTGGAGAATGGTGACAGATGTAAGAGTAATAAAATTTCTCCATCACTTCACAACAAGCCAAAATAATTATAAAGTGATGTCAAACCCGTTAATTCTACAACCAAACTCTATTACCAGCAGGTAAGTTAATTCTAAAGGTATACATAGAAATGAAATTTGGTAAAGGTTGTGTTTCATTTTACAGAATTTGGAAAATTAGAATATGTACATCATTCAATAGATATGTTTTCAGGATAGATTGACTAAACAAGATATTTCATGACAAAGTCAGACTGAAACAAAACCTATCTACCAATCTGGCCATCCAGAAAGCATTAGAGGGAAAACTCCAACCTAAGGATCCCAGATACACCCATGAAACCACAATCAATAATCCCACAGAAGAAATGCCTAGAGAAAAGAATTATATAAAAGCTGCCACCAAAAATAGCAGGAAATGACAATCAGTGATCACTAATATCCCTTAAAACCAATGGATTCAACTCACCTATAAAACGTCACACACTAACAAGATGGATACAAAAACAGAAGCCACCCTTCTGCTGCATACAAGAAACATACCTCAACCACAAAGACAGACACAGGCTCAGAGTAAAGGGTTGGGAAAAGATATCCAATCAAATGGCCCTAAGAAACAAGCTGGGGTTGCCATCCAAATAATGAACAAAATAGACTTTAAGCTAAAAGTAATTCAAAGGGACCAAGATGATCATTACTTATTCATGACGGGAATAATTGGTCAAGAGGAGATTTCAATCCTGAATATTTATGCCCCTAATATAAGGGCACCTACCTATGTAAAAGAAACACTGCTAAACCTCGAATCTCACATCAATTCTCACACTCTAATAGTGGGAGACTTCAATATCCCACTTTCACCCCTGAATAGGTCAACCAGACAGAGTTTCAACAGAGAAATAAGGAGTCTAACAGAGGTTATGATGCAGATGTACTTAATAAATATCTACAGAAGCTTCCACCCAAATACAAAGGAATATACATATTTCTCAGCTCCTTATGGAAGCTTAAACTTTTACAGCAACTTTGGAAAGCAGTATGATTGTGCCTCAGAATTAATCTCAGAAAAAAATCAAATTCATCTCAGAAAAAGAAGATGGAGACGCTAATACAGGAAGTTAATGTGGAGTTAGAAAAAGACCAGATGCTAGGGAAATCTCCAAAAACTCAAAGGATGTCCCTGGCTGACTCCAACCAATAGTGAAGATGTTGCTGAAACAGGACTTTCCCTATAATTGATTCCTCTATAATCAAGGAGCATAAGCTTGTTCAGCCACTCTGGAATGCAGTATGGTGTTTTCTCAGAAAACTGGGAATCAATTTCCCTAAGGATCCAGCAATACCACTAAAGATGCACATTCATACTCCAAAGGCATTAGCTCAATTATGTTCATAGAATTATTTGTAATAGCAAGAACTTGGAAACAACCTAGATGCCCCTCAACTGAAGAGTGGATTAACAAACTGTGGTACATCTACACAATGGAGTACTACTCAGCAGTAAGAAAAAATGATATCCTAAAATTTGCAGGCAAATGGATGGATTTGGAGAATATCTTCCTGAGCGAGGTATCACAAACCCAGAAAGATAAACAGGATGTCCTCACTCATTAATGTACTTTAAAAAAAAAAAAAAGCAAAGCATTTCCAAGAATCAAACCACAACCACTGAACAGCTTAGGAGCTGAAGCACCTTGGACTAGCACGTTGGAGCCCATTCCCTGCAGAGGAACACCTGACCTAGTCTTGATGGTGGGGTGAGGAAAGCTGATCTGCCTGGAGTGAATGCTTAACTAAGCCAACTTGTGATCTTGGGACCTCCTGTCCTTTCTGGGGATGAGATAAGGAGATGGGGAGAAAAGTGAGTGACTGGGAGGGGCTGGAGGGTGAAGGGAGTTTGACAAAGGGGATACATGGACACATCATAAAAAAGAAAAATATATATTATTTTTTAAAAAATTCTGCTTTTGTTTCCACAAAAAATCGAAACCTATAAATTATTTCCTTACAAATATAATTTCATTTACCAATGCCACCAAAAAGTTCTCTAATAAAAAAGTCAACTTCCAAAATGCCCATCAAAATAATCTGTCCAACTCAAAACCCTCATAAAATTGCCAATGCTTGTTAATCAACAAAGAATAATTTAATAAAACTATGCCCAAATTCCCAAAATATCACTTACTAATATTCATTATAAATAATTACTAGTCATTTCAATCTCTTTCAAAAAAGGGGAGGGAGAATATGACATAAAATGATTTAAAAATAAATAAATTCTTATTTATTAATACAAATTTAAATCAATTTTGTTATAATATATATACTTTTCTACTCTTGTTTAGAATGTCCCTGGTTGTCTCCAACCAATAGTGAAGGTTTACATTTTGGGTTTGAGAGAAACCTGATTCTAGGAAAATACCCAAGAACCCACAAACATGACCCCCGCTAAAACTCCAAGCAATAGTAGAGAGGGTATCTACATTGTCTTCTCCCTATAATCTAACTGATGACCACCCTAATTGTCATTACATAGAGCCTTCATTGAGCAACTGATGGAAGCAGATGCAGAGATACACAGCTAAGCACTGAGTCAACTTTCCAGTTCAGTTGAAGGGAGGGAAGAGAGATTTTAAGTGCAAAGGGGTCAAGATAATAATGAGGAAACTCACAGAGACAACTGACCTGAGCTATTAAGAGCTCACTGACTTTGAGTTGACAGCTGGAGTACCTGTAACTAGATCCTTTGAATATGGTGAGTGTCAAATGGCGTGGAAAGCTTGTGGAACCTCTGACATTGGGACCAGAATTTATTCCTAGTGCATGAAATGACTTTTTGGAACTCATTTCCTACAGTCAGCCTTGATACAAGTGGGAAGAACTTGGTTCTGCTTCATCTGTACATGTTAGAATGCATTGATTCCAAAAGGAAGCCCTTACCCTCTCTGAGGAGTGGATGAGAGCATTAGAAACAGGGAACCTGGGGGATGACTGGTAATAAAGAGGCAGTAGGAACCGTGATGGATACGTAAAGAAAAAATAATTCAAAAAGAATGCATAACATTTTAGTAATTTTGCCTTGAACTTTCATAGCTCTAAATACATGTATTTTCTTGCTAACCTTTACTGATAATTTTAAAGCACATTTAATATTTTGTTCCTTTAACAAAATGTATTTTCTCACCTGTTTTGACTGCTATTATGACAATTGCTGAGTGAGAAGCTATCTAGAATTTTAAATATATTTTTAAATCAATAGTTTTAGAAATTTTAAGATATATGAATTAGCCTGTTTGTCTTTCAAAATTAAAAATAATTAAGATTTTAAATGATAAATTATTATTATTTTAGATAGATTATGAGCAAATAAGATTTTGGTTAAAATTATCATGTAATTTAAATGTTTCATTACAGTTACAAGAAAATTACTTAAGCTGTAGCTGGTTAAATAAGATGTATTTTGCCAAATTGTGTTTATTAAAATTATCAAATGGAACTAATATTAAATAGCATCTTCAATAGTATGTGCTATTTAAAAGGTGAATATGATATGAAAATGGAATATTTTTGTTAATACAAAAGAAATTTTTATTAATTAATTTATTTAATAAATAATATATTTAATGTATAGGTTAAAAT
>PVIH01028005.1:0-15922 GCA_004025045.1 Sigmodon hispidus | reverse complement strand
TCCTCACCTCTGGTCAGGGTTCGAATCCGCCCCTCAGAGACCCCTGCAGTTAGTTTGCTCAGTTCACTCAGTTCGGGGTCGCGGTAGGGATCCTTGCAGATACCCTCAGCAGCAGCAGGAGCTGTGGGTGTGGCCAGGTGCAGAGTTCAGCTGCCCCTGCTCCAGAGTGCGCTGGGACGCTGCAGAGAGCACAGGTCCCAGTCCTGTTCTTTCTTTTTTATTCTCCCTCTTTTTTGCTCCTCTCACTCAACCATCTTCTTCTCTAATTATTTGTTTCTACCTCTCCTTGCTTGCTTCCTGTTATGATTCCAATTTACTCAAGAGATCCTCTCTATTTTCTCTTCCCAGGGAGATGCCTGGAGGCACTATAGGAATGGAAAGAAACCAAGTGCTAAAGAAACCTAAAACCCACCAGATGCCACAGGCTAGGACTCCAAGCAATAGTAGAGAGGGTACCTAAACAGAACTTGCCCTATAATCAAATGAATGACTACCCTGATTGTCATTATAGAACTTTCATCCAACAATGGAGAGAGGCAGAAGCAGAGATCCATAGCTAAGCACCATCAGATCATGCTCCCTTTCCTGTCCAGCTGAAGAGTGTGTATGTATGTATGTGTGTGTGTGTGTGTGTGTGTGTGTGTGTGTGAGAGAGAGAGAGAGAGAGAGAGAGAGAGAGAGAGAGAGAGAGAGAGAGGAGAGTGTATATGAGCAAAGGAATCAGGATTATGGGGAGGAGACACACAGAGACGATTGAGTGGAGCTACTGGGAAATCACTAAATCAGAAACAGCCACTGGGGAATCTTCAGGGAAAGGAACTAAACCCTCCAGAGGTCAATGACTGTCAATGGTGTGGGCAGTTCATGGAGCCTCTTGGAGTAGGATCATCTATATTCCTTTTGAAGAATCAGAGAAGCACCTCTAATTTTGAGCAAAAGTTTTTAAACCCCAGTTTTGAGACAGGCCTGGGGTCTGCAGAGGGACAAAGTACAAACAGGAGAGGTAGCCTAGGGGTTGATAAGTTAATCAACCATAGAATGTCCTAGAGATAGCCTGGAATGACCTAACCCAGGAGGTGGTTGAAAGAAAACAGCTTGGCAAATAGTCAACTAAGATAACAGAGGGAATCTAAAAATCCCCCCCCAAAATGAGCTAAATAGAATTGTACTCATACTAAGATCCCCAATTAATGTATAACCTTGTGATTTTTGCCTTTAAAGACTCAGCTTGCAAAGAGGCGGGTACCTCCTCCAGCCATTGCTATGCCTGTGTGCCTGACCAAAGTCTTTGTTGTGACTTGTTCTTTTTTTATATTAATTACAGTTTAATGAATTTTTTTCTACAGCTTGACAGGATGGCAGCTGAGTCTGAGACTCAGTCACACAGGGAATGTTTACTGGGTAATCCCAATCACACCACAAGCCAAGCAGCTTCCCACATTTCCAGTCTTTGTATTTTTATCACCTTTGCCTAAGTCATCTTCTTTCTCGTGGACCACCATTGTTTGGCCAATGATGGAATGCTCTCCTATGAGTGAGATCATACTATCTTCAATGAGCACATTGGCCACACCATCCTTTTCAGCAGTCACATTGCCCAGGTCTCCAACATTGCCTTTCTTGATTGGCTGGTTCACCATGTTTCTTGGAGTGAGAATTAAAATGAGGACCTGCACTAGTACAGCCTTGTGTATGATCCCCAAATTGATGAACATGGAACCCATGTTGGCCTTCAGTCAATCCTGTAATTTGTCCCTTCACCACAACTGTTTCACCACTTGCCTTCTGCTTGAAGTGAATAGTGTCCTTCACTGGGCCTTTGCCCTTCAGCACGCACACTACCTTCATTGCCATGCTTTGCAAGGAGACACATGTTGGGCCCGGGACCTGAGGAAGGCAAGAAAATCAGAACACAGTGGAAGACCCTACAGGAAACACCAGCACAAGAAGCAACTTGTATTTTTCAATAAACCTTCCTTTTGCATTTCAGAGAGTTCTCATCTCTATTTGGGGGCTTCATAACCAGATTACAACATTTGAGGGCTTGTCTGGGATTCCTAAAGACCCCTGAGGCCCCAAATTTATAAAATTTTGGGTTTTGCTTTAGTGGATATACCTATAAAGTGGACCCGAAGGCAGTAAAACACATTCCTCTTGGGTGTGGGATCTCAAGATGAGACCCTGATGTTGGGGTAACTAAGAGTGTCTTCATCTGAACTCTGGGGATCTGAGAGCATTCCTATCTGAACTCTGGGGACAGGGAGACTCTACTGGGTCTCCATCCCATCTGTGCAGTTTTTGGCATTATTGACTTACCTAGGCTTCCTTCCTGTATCTCTGATGGCCCTCTGAACTGTGTTACTATGTTACTCTGTTATGGGCCCTTGTTTTTCCATTTTGTCTGAAGTATGCTTCTCTTTGTCTTTTGTTTGTATGTTAGGGCATTGGGCTTGTGCACCATTGCCTTGTTGATCTTTATCTATGTGAACATTTTAGCCAGGCTAACAGTCACCTTAGTTCCTTTAAAATATTCCTAGAGATAAATGTGTAAATGCATAAACAATGTGGCCACAGTATGTATGTTTAATGTTTAGACTCATGTGTGTGTGTTTTGTGACTCCAGATAAAACCTATACCTGGTCAGCCTTCAGGACCACATAGCCAGTGGAAGGGATTCTCAGGTTGCTCCTGCCAGAACTGTGTATGTCACAATTATTTGTTTTATATGTTTTATTGCAAAGAGGCAAGTGCCACTAAATAAAATTAAAAATATAAGTATCAATATAGCAAGATGTTACCTAACTGGTTCTATTTCTAGTTAGAAAGTTTTGTTTGTCTTGTTGGAAAGTTTTGTCTGCTTCTCGAGAAAGTTATATATGCTTGCTTGTTTTGTTACAAAATTTTGTGCTTTCTGATGTGTTCCTAATTTTGATAAAAGCATAAAGCTAAAACAAATGGTTTAAATATTTTTTGCTATCTCTGTTGCCAATAGCAGCCAGTTACCATCCACAGCTGCTGTGACTCCATTTATGGTCAGGAATAAGAACTTAGCAGGAGTTCAAATGTTTTTTGATGTAGATAATGATACAGAGAAAAATTATCAAATAAAGTTAAAACCTATTACAAATAAAAAAGTAGTAACACTGTAAATGAATAATTAAAAAATTATGCATGAGTAAATTGAAAAATATGACATGATTCCATTTTAGATTGCAATTTTAGTCAGCTGATTGACTGGGTTGTCACCATCCTTGGTCAGTCACATCTTTGCTGGGTTAATAACAGCCTTTTGTCTCCATGCTCTGGCTCATCTTCTTTACCTGTGCTGGAGGATGGGGCTCCCATGACCTGCCCTGGGGGCTAACCACCAAACCTGACTGAAGTTTGGCTCCAACAGCAGGGAGTCACTGCTTGTGGTTGCTGAGCCAAAGTGACTGCTGCCTTGATTAATAAGATCCAATAAGTTATAAATATTTTATAAATATTTGTCTTCTCTTAGAAAGGTTAGTTACAGATTATTATTATTAAGATAAAAACTCTACAGTGTATGCATGTTTCTGTTTTTGCTTAAAATATTGTAGCCATATGATATCTCCTAGACTACTGAAAAAACTCAAAAAATACTTTAATAAAAATTTTTATATTGTTCAAAAATAAAAAAGGCAAAAGACTGAAATAATAAAAAAGTCTAAAATAAAGATGCTTAAAAATCAGAGAGTCAGACTAAAAATATATAAAAAGTTAACCAGTGAGATGGGTGGGCATGGGCGAAGAATTCCATCCTGTTGACACCAGATAGAAACATGTCCACCAGGAAAATCTGGGTAGAAGGGGCCATCGACACCAAGTCATTCATAGACTACCCAAAGAATGGTAGACTTAAGAATGATACAGGTAACCCATTCATTTCTAGTTATTTCAGAGTGCCCCTACCCACTATTAGAAACCAGTACAGGTGCTGATGACAGCTAGCCTGTGAGAAATATAGACTCCATCAGAAGCCAGCAGCCCCTGAGCCAGAAATTGAAAAATGGTTGCAGGTTTCCGTCAGCATGGGCTGAGACTGGGGGCATGGGACTAGCAAAGCACAACCCCCCGATGTATGTAGACATGGACCCAGTCAAAGTCCAGCAATACCTCATGTCTCAAAAAGTGAAAGAAAAAATAACCCCACACATACAGAGGTTATTAACCCTTGGGATACTGAAGACAATTCAATCTGTCTAGAACACGCCACTGTTACTGGTCAGAGGTAAATAAAAATGTGATAGATATACTACTGTGCCAAGACCTTATACCCTACTGAGTATATTGCTTCTAGACTGGCAATGATATTCAGTCCTAAATCTAAAGGATGCCTTCTTCAACATGCTCCAGGTCCCCAAGAACCAGCAATATTTTTGCCTTCGAGTGACACAATCCAGAGATTGGAATCAGTGGCTAATTGATGTGGACTAGACTACTCCAAAGGTTACAGAACTCCCCCACCATCTTTGATGAAGCCCTCCATGAAGATCTGAGTAAACACAGGACCCAAAACCCTGATATAATAAGCCTGTTGTAATATATAGATCACTTGTTGGTTGCAGATACCAATAGAGAGGCCTGTAAGAAAGGAACTGAGAATTTGCTATGGGCCCTGGGGGACTTGGATTATTGAGCTTCTGCCAAGAAAGCCCAGATCTGTAGATCACGGGTAATGTACCTGAGGTATGTTCTTGGAAGGGGGGGCCTGATAGCTCAGCCCTTTACTAGTCTTTCAGTCTTTTTGGGCCCTGAAAATAATTCTCCAGTGTCAGCTTAAAGCAGTTATAGAAAAATCAAAAACAAACACAAACAAACAAACAAGCAAAAATGTTGCCCCCTATTCCTGGCCCATAACAGGCTACAATGCTAAGTTAAA
Source organism: Sigmodon hispidus (assembly GCA_004025045.1). Lineage (NCBI taxonomy): Eukaryota > Metazoa > Chordata > Mammalia > Rodentia > Cricetidae > Sigmodon > Sigmodon hispidus. Next base: position 11,019 of record PVIH01028005.1, on the reverse strand, counting down.
AGAAAAACCTAACATAAGAGGCAAATCTTTTCGTAGAGGCTAAAAGGTCCCTATAGCTTAGAGTTTGGCTTTGCAAGTCAGCCTTCCTGGGGATATGGGACCCCAGAGGTCCCAACTACTCCTCAAAGTGTTCTGCCTTGAAAAGTTAAAAAAATGACTGACTCCTGGCTGATCAAATTGCTTACTCTGCTTACATGTATGAAGAAGAAGATGGCACCTCCAAAAGGCACCACCCTGCTAGGTCCCTCTGATAGGTCAGGCCTCTATCAAAGAAGGGTCCTTAAAGACAATGAGGCTGCAGGCCCAGGCTGCTCTATCTGTAGATCTTGTAGACCTCACTAGAGAAGTACCTACAGGCCAGGGACCTGCTGGGGTTGGCCCTGGGCCCTATCTGATCAGCCTATTTCCCTGCTCCAGCCCTTTTCTAGAGAGAAAAAAACTAAAAATCTAACAAGTATTCCTCCCCTCCTAACTATGTTCAGAGTGTAAACAGTCTTGCAGTTTAATTTACAATTAAAGTAAATTAAAAAAGCAGGACAGTGCTAAAGTGATTTCTGGCTAACTTGCCAGAAAGTAAAACTGAGAACCTAGACTGAGATGTAGCCATAATAATGCCCTGTTTTAAGCCAGGTTCATGCCGATTGACTTACTGATTTGTTTTCCAGCAACTCTTTTTCCTCATGGAGCCAGTATTGTAAAAATATTCTAGTTTGCAGAGACACAGCAGCCCCTTATTTAGTTAAGGATTAGTTAAATAATAATGAATAGATATGTTAGCCCTTTTTCATAGAGCTAGAGTACCAGTGTAAAAGATCTACCAAGATAAAAAAAATGACAGTGTTGATGTCTTAAGGTAAAGTACAGACTCAGTCAGTCATAGGGGGGACATCACCAGGTGCTTCCCCACCTCACCATTACCTGCCTCTGAGGGTCATGCCTAAGAGTTAGCCCTAGATTCTACAGTCACTAGATACCACTAGATCCAATGAGACCTTGCAGATCAGTTTAGGCCTGCAAGTGTGGGCATAAGAGCTGGTGCAAAAGAGGTATAATATGACCATCCTCCAGATGCACAGGCCTTGACAGCTCTGAGATTGCTGGAACCACCTGAGTAGATCTAAAGTTGATGGGCCAGGAGGAGACAATACCAGTTGTCACTTCAGAAGCTCATATACTTTATTGCTGCTTTCATAGAGCTAAGATTATAATGATCCTGGCAAGATAAAAGATATTCTTTTTTTCTTGGCCATCCCTTTTGGTTCTGTCATAATTAGACTACTCTAATATATGAGAGAGTGATTAGAGACAGTGGAAAGGAAACTTACAAGCTGGAACTAACTGTCTAGAAGTCATGATTGGGCTCCATTAGGCCCAAGAGAAGGTGGAAATGAAGAACCAGAGAAACACCTCCATTTTTGAGCAGAAGTTCCTAAACCCCAGTTTTGAGACATGCCTGAGGTCTCCAGAGGAACAAAGTACAAACAGGAGAGGTAGCCTAGGGGCTGATAGGAGTTAATTAACCATGGAATGTCCCAGAGATAGCCTAGAATGACCCAACCCAGGAGGTAGCTGAAAGAAAAGGACTTGACAAACAGCCAGCTAAGATAACAGAGGAAATCTAAAAATTCCCCCAAAGAGGAGCTAATCTGTACTAAGATCCCCAATTGATGTATAACCTTGTGATTTTTGCCTTTAAAAACCCATCTTGCAGAGGGGCAGGTACCTCCTCCAGCCGCTGCCATACCAGTGCACTTGACCTAGGTCCTTGTTGCAACTCACATATTTCAATAACTGTGCTTTTGCACTTTGGAGAGTTCACATCTCTGATGGTCTTTTGGGGGGCCTCGCAACCAGGGCACAACAATGAGCTGACATCTTGGAGCCCATTCCCTACATAGGAACATCTAACCCAGACTTAATACTGGAATGAAGGAATCAGACCTACCTCAACTGGGTATGCCAGACTGAATGGACCCACCTTGGGATTCCTTGGGGGATGGATGTGGGGAGGCTGAGAGAGGACTGGGAGGTATGGGAAGGAAGGAAGGGAGGACAAGCAGTGGTATATATGAAAAAACTTTTTAAAGAAATAAAGAAATAAAAAAAAGCTGTTTTTCAAAAGATCTAAAATCTCTCAGATGTCTTTTTGCAATATTAAAATCATAAGCACAATTAATTATAAAATTTAGGTGTCAGAGCAAGATATATAAAGGCATTGAAGTAGAGCTTTAATATCTAAAGTACATATGGACAGAGTTATACATACAGGCAGAATTTAAAATCTAGGGTGAAAAACTCTGTAACAGCAGGAATTTAGCACTGACTGCAAAAAGACACCATCGCACTTGCATACAGGCAGCTCATTAACTTGAAGGTGCTAAAAATGCAACCACAGGTATGCTGGTTCAGCCAGATATGTCGGGGTGGGGGAGGGGTGGTATGGGGTGGGGTGGGGTGGTGGGGTGGTGGTGGTGGTGGTGGTGGTACTTTTCCAATTCCTCATACAGGAGCTACTAAATACTTGCAGAAGAAAAACATGTTTGCTTAAAGAGTTCCCCAAGAAGGACTAGTGAGCCAGCTCACTGGGGAAATACCTGCTGTGCAAGTAGATGCTCTGATCATCCTGAGGTCCCCCTTGGGAAGGAAATAAATGATTCTGGAAAGCTGTGCTCTGACCACCATTGTGTGGTCACACACCCAGACCCACACACATATATACACACCGACACCAACCCTCTCACATGATAATAACAGAAACCTAAAATGTCCTAGATGAATAAGGAAACATAATTCATAAAAAGGTATCTTTTTCCTTAGAGTACAACTGATAGAAGACATAAGCATCACTTGTTTAGTATGCCATTGTGACAAGCTAGCAAGTGCCCTGTGGAACCTCTAGACTTCCCTGAGTATGTAGAGCTTCAGTGACAGCACTGAAGCTCTGTGTGAGATGTGAATGCACAGCAGTCTGTTTGTAGACACACCAAGTGCCATAGCTCTCAAGCTGGGTTCAGACTGTACAGAGCAAGATCACAGGCAGGGTAGTGTGGAGGAAGCAGCGGAGGAGGCTGGCTGCATTGCTTAGTCCTGGATAGTCTCTCTTGTAGAAAATAATAACTTTACGTTCTTCTGTGTGGATTTTAATCTTAAAAATTCTTCTCCTGTACTAACTTGTAGGGAAATACACTTCTTTTTAAATGAATGCAAGTACAGTAGGTAATTATAATATTTTTGGACACTTTGCGGAAGCTGTTCTGAAGCTGCCATCTCAGAGGTAAAACAGGGAACAGTGCATCCAGGGGAAAAAGCCCCACTGTGCTCCACAATGTCACAGTGCAGCAAAAGCTAAAAGTTAGAGTTCCTGAAAGAGAACAACAGTCTTGTGTAAAGAGACACAGAGACTCCGGGCTTCCTTTAAGATAAAAGAGAACAACTTTATTTTACAGTTGGAATAAAATGTCAGATTACTGAGAGTATCAGGCTTTACCCAGAGCAGTGTTTCTCTATCTGTGGGTCATGACCCCTTGGGGGGGTTCATATATGAGATATCCAGAATATTAAATATTTTCATTATGATTGTTAACAGTAGTAAAATTACAATTATGAAACAGTAACGAAAATAATTTTATGGTGTGGGGTTACCATGACATAAAAAATTTGTCTTAAAGGGTGGAGGCATTAGGAAAGCTTAGAACCACTGATGGCTTAGAGGTCATAAAGGCTCAGAAGTATGTCATGACACAGTTCACTGAAAACTGTACCTGATGTCATTTTCCTTCTGGCCATCAGATTGTCCTGTAGTAGTCCACAGGTGAGGACTACTGAATGTGAATGTCAAGGGGAGGATTGACTAATCCCAGGTTGCCCTTGAAGTTAAATTTTCCCTTAATGAAAGCATTACAGGGTGTTTGTACGGTAACACAGCATAGCTGACAAGAAGGACTTTGTCTTACTCTAAGGGGGTTGTGTACTTCCCCCTTTGGAGGAGGAGTGCTGTGCCATTCAAAGCATAGGAATACAGGGTGGTATCCTCCTCCTGAGCCAGGGGTTTCCACAGGTGATAGGATGCCCATTCTTGCAGAGAGCATCTGTGGAACATCTGGAGATGTATCAAGGAATGTGTTTCAGAAGGAATTAAAGGCCTTGTCTGGGTGTTGGATATACAGAAAAGCCTAGCACTCTCAGAATAGGAGAAGTTGCATTGCCCCCAACAGAGGAAGTATTTTAAAAGATTGAAATGTGGCTGTCAGCTGAGGCTGTGCCTTAGTTCTTGTTTCTCCTGTGAAACCAATTACAGATCATGCAAAAACCCAGAATAAGAGAACTTCATTAAGCCCACCTGTCAAGCCCACAGAAACATAATAAAAATTGTCCTGTGTGCAGAATGCAAGTATGGACAAGAGCATCACACTGTAGGGCAGTGGAGAAGACATCATGTCCAAAGACAGAAGTGCAGAAGATTCTTCTCTGGAAATATTGAGTCAATGAATCCTGACTATAAACATTGAGTACAGAAAAAGCTCTTTGAGGGCTTGCTGATTCCTGGTCTTCTGGCAGGTTCAAGATAAATCAATTCACCCAGAGACTCAAATTGATGAGGAGACCAATACAGCCTTCAGATTGTCTGGCAGGAAGGAGAGAGAATTCTCCCATGTGTAACAGGACTCATTGCTGTTTTCTGCTAATTGAAGGAAGTTGTTGTTAGACAGTTCCTCTGATAAAGCTCAGTTTGACCATATAAAAGGCCAAATTACACCAATACTTATGGAATAAATAAAGAAAATTTAAAGTAAAAAATAACCTAAAAAAGGTATTCGAGTTTGTTTTGTTGCTGTGATCAATACTATGACCAAAAGTAGCTTGAGGAGAAGAGGGTCAATTTCATTTACAGGTCACACTCCATCATCTAGGAAATCCCGGGCAGGAGCTCAAGTCCAGAAACAAGGATGCATGAAATGATATGGAGATCATGGAGGAATGCTGCTAACTGGCTTGCTCCCAGGCTCACATTCAGCTATCTTTTTTTATATAGCCCAAGGCCAGCTGTGCCTATATCAATTGTCAATCAGGAAATGCTCACAGACATTGGCACAGATCACTGTAATGAAGACAGGTCTTCAATTGACTTTTCTTCTTCCCAAATGTGTCAAGTTGAGAACCAACTTTAGCCATCACAGAAGATATATTTTCTAGAATGTGTTATCATGAATGAAAAATTATTTAAAAGTAAGCAATAAAGTGGATTCCTACCTTAATAAGTATTGTAAACTTAATTTCAAATGGAAATAGTAATTAATATTTTCAATTTATAATATAATTGTAAAAGTTTAACTGGTCATAGATATTTATTAGCACAGGTGTATCTCAGATAGCATTAGAAGTCATGATAAACTGCATTTTATAGAAATTATAAGCTTTTGCATGGGTATCTCATGGACATCTTAAATATGCATAGATCACCTGTCTTCTTACCCATCATCATTGATTCTAGCTTTCCTCACCAGGAAATGGCTCTTTATAACCATTTGTTTGTTTATTGTTATTTATGTATTATATTTATTTCCTCTCCTCCCAGGCCCAGATTCCTATTCCCTCTTTGTTTTCTTCCCCAATCAACTCCTCCTCTGCTTCTGTTTGGGAAAGAGAAGGCTTCCAATGAGCATCAACAACACATGGCATATCAAGTTTCTGTAAGTTTCTTAATACATGCTTACACCCCATGTATTATGGCTGGGAAAGGCAATCTAGTATGAGGAGTAGGGTCCCAAAAGCCCGTAAAAAATGTCATAGACATCTCCTGTTCCCATAGGAGTCCTTCAAGAGGGCCAAGCTACACAAATATAATGGGTAGAGCCTGGGTCAGTTCCATGCAGGCTCCCTGTTCCTTCAGTCTCTGTGACCCCCCCACCTCCAAACTCATATTAGTTGATTCTGTGAATTTTCTTGTAGTGTCCTTGACCACTCTGGCTCCTACAATCTTTTCTTCTTCTTTTCTGCACATTTTCTTGAGCTCTGCCTAAAGTTTGGTGGTGGGTTTTTATCTGCTTCCATAAGTTGCTGGATGACACTTCTCTGATGTCAATTGGACTAGACACCAATTTGGTCACAGGAGATTGTCACTTCAGGCTACATATTTGTTATTGCTAAGAGTCTAAGCTGGAATAATTCCTTGTAGATGAGAAGATGTGGACAAGGGCTCCCATTCCTATCCAAGAAGATATCTCCAATTGACATGTGCTTGCAAAGGAAAAAAATTAGTTTTCTCTGATGAAGTCCCACTAGATATACAAACCACAGTCAAAGATGTGTCCCATTCCTAGCAACAAACAGCAAACACAACTAACTCAATGACATTTTTGTAGAATTTTTGTCTCACATTGCTTTGTTTGAACATATTTTTAATATTACTGATCTTTTGCTCCTATATTATGATTTCCAGATCTGTGTTTTTATAGATTTTGTTTAAATGTGTGTTATAAAACCCCTCTTTCCCCAAGCTCATCTTCAGGAACACATTCTCACTGTTGCCACTAGTCAGGTATTTTTCTTGTGCACGTATACTATACTCCTTTATAAACAGCCAGTGCCTTCACAGCCTTCCCTCTTTCTCCCCTCCACCCTTGATCAGAGGTAGGCCCTGTTACCTCCTCCCTCCAATAAATCTATCTTGTGTGAGGCTTTTTGCATGGTGTGACTTACTGGTGTTCCCTGGCTCCAATATGCCAAGGTACCATTCCTTTTTGCCTGGAAACAATGTGTCTCTGTATGTGTGTTTCTTGTGCCTTTTCTTTCTGTCTTTTAATAGTTTTGTTTGTTTGTTTTTGCCTGATTTATCCTAAAGAGAGAGACAAAAGAGAAAGTAGGTGTTGTGTTGGTTGTGTGGGGAGGTGGGAAGGGTCTAGAAGGAAATGGGGGCATAAAACCTTAATTAAAATAAAATATATACTTTTTCAGTTAAAATAAAGTAGGAAATACTTTGTGTGTTTCATGTATTCCCAGAATAATAAAGTATTTTCCCTATAAGTCAAATCCTCCTTCCTGTGGCTCTTAATTCCTATTGTGTATAGAGTTCAAGGACACTATCAGATGTTTTTCATCCTATGTTCTGCGGTTTAGCTCAGACCTTGCTGGGGCCCAGTAGGTTTGGGTGCAGGCTGCAGGTGCCTAGAGATCACTGTGCGCTCACTGCACAGAAGTAGACAGCTGAGTCACTGGGCTGGGAGTCTCTGATATACAGTGAAGCATGCAGGCTGGCTTTATTGAGGTGAGCTGTAAATCTGCCTTCTTCCTTTTTGCCATCAGAGAATATGGACATCAGAGCTTTGGGACCTTTCCCAGGATGCTGTCTGTACCACCAGAAGTAATAGTAATTACTATCGCTGGAAGTGCAGTTGAGAGAGGCCATGGCTCCCTCTAAGACACTGAGGAATTCCGGGGTCTGCTGTGCCTTCTGCTGGCTGTTCACCCCTGTGCAGAGAGAGAAACATCAGATAAAGGGTACTGGATGCATATGGATGCTAACATCACAGAATGGCTTTTCCTTAGGCCCCTCCACCTGCTTTTGTTTCAGCATGAGAACATTGGTATTTCTACCCTCCTATCTAAAATATGTGAGGGCAACACTCTCACATATTGTATTTTTATTCTCCTATAGAAATGGCCAAACTCACCACTCAGTTGAAGCAAGAGTACCACTAGCGAAACACTTAGAAGATGCATTACTGCTTTCACTGAAGATTCACACTTCAAACATAACAGAAGGGTGGCATTTAGGGAGTTCAAATTCTTCTGCTGTAAGATGCATAAAAGAAAAACCCTGAACTGCTCATCCAATTAGAAAGAAGGTCCTAGTGTTCACTGTTACATCAAAGCCCTCCTCCTTCCTCTAAACCCTCCCCTCCCCTCTCCTCCTACAACCCCCTGCCCCACCCCCTAGAGACACAGAGGACTATGTGAGAAATTGACTCTGGGTCTCTGAGAAGATACTGCCATCCTGTGGATTCACCTTAGTGTCAAAGAATATTTCAAGTGCAGATTTTTATGTAAACTATTAAAACAAGCAATAGTCAGCTGGTCTACAGAGTGTGTTCGAGGACAGGCTCTAAAACTACACAGAGAAACTCTGTCTTGAAAAACCAAACAAAAGCAAGAAAACAAGCAATAGTTTAGTCAGATGAGAAGTTTAAGACATTTGTTCAAGTTTATGTATGTGTGTGCTTATGCATACATTTTCAAAAAATGGCAACTTATTTTCAGCAAAAAAATTATTTTACTAGTCTCTCTTCCATAGTATTTCTGAAGAAACTCTTAAAATCAAATAATAGTTTGTTTATGTTCTTTATCTCTTTTCTGTATCAGGCCATAACCCTTATATTTTTTTTCATCATAAAATTTTAAAGAAATTTTCTGTAACTAAAAAGATCTGTTTAAAGTAAAATAACTTTAAATATGGCTTAACATATATGGCTCTAGCTCACAGCCTAGCTACATATTATTTTAGATTTATTTATTTTTGTACTCTGTGTGTGTGTGTGTGTGTGTGTGTGTGTGTGTGTGAACACATTGGTTTGGGTGTATGTACTGGTGTATAGGTTAGAAGTCAGCGTCAGTTGTTGTCTTCGATGACTCTTCACCTTATTTTATTATTTAAGATGCATAAAAAACCCTGTTCAATTAGAAATAAAAAAACTGTCCTAGATTTCACTACTATATCAGCAAGCCCTTTCTTCTCCCATGCTCACTCTCTCTCTCACACACACAAACACAAAGGAAGACATGAGAAATTGCCTCTGTGTCTGTCTCTCTGAACCTAAAGCTCGTGATCACAAGGACTGGACTACTGGGTCTCCTCAGTTACAGAGCTACAGATGTGGGTGAAGTTGTGCATAGCTCAGGTGTTCTGGGTATCTGGGTACAGTTCTTTATGCAGGTGAAATAGGCCTTCATTGAGCCATCTCTCCAGTTCCTATTTATTTTTATTAGTAGTATTAGTTATATAAAATATTGTGTTTATTGTAACATTTTAATACACATACATAAGATATGTTGCTCATATTTATTCCCCATTTCCCTCTTTGCACTCACTGATGGACAGCTGAGCTAATTCTATAATTTGGTTAAGGGGAATAGTACCAACACAGCATGACATGCCCATTGTCTTATTGTATACTGAGTTTTATTCCTTCATACACACAGCTAGGAGTGGTTAAGTGGTTTTATATGGAATTAATATTTTAGAGGATTTTAGCAAGGAAACATCACACTAAATTCCATAACAATTACACCAATTTATATTCTGATCAACTGCATACAAGGGTTCATTCGTCATCATGTCTACACAGTCACTTGTTACCTTCTGTTTTCTTGAAGGTAGCCATTATTTTGGATTGTTTTGTTAGCAAGGTGGTTCTAGAAATGCTTGGAATTCTCCATATACCAATGACAAGCATCCTTAGCAGGGATGCTGGTGATCACCTAGGGGAGTGCTGTGCTCCATCCTGGACACAAAGAATAGAGCATTCTAGAGGGACAGAAGATGGAGCTTTTGAGGAAGCAAAAGTTTAAGCTTTATCCACTGGAATAAGTCCATAAAGATAATCCATAAAGCTAATTAGAGCTTACCCAGGGAGTTTTATTGGGCCTATGTGTCTTCTGCTTTCCACTGTTAGTCCTGGTTAGGTGCCCTACCGCATGCCTTCTTACCAGTTCAGCTCAAATTGTCTTCTGGGAACAAGAAGCTGCCGTCTCAAGGAGCTTATTTTGCATTCCCATCTGTCTGTAGTACTCTTTTTCTCAGCTCCATCTCCTCAGAGATCAACAGCAACTGTTGTCAAGGATGGGGGCCATAATTGCTCTAGTTGCTTAATTAGGAGATGGGCTGGAGAGGAGACAGCTTCCTGGATTGTGTTCCTGGGGTTTGTCCATAGGACTGTAGTCTCACATCTAGAAGAGCATCTTAGCTTTCTTTCATTGGATCTACTCAGAGCTCAGTTTGTATCTTTCTTCCTCAAGTATCATCTCCAATTATATGACTCAAGATTGGCACAATTGGACTTCTTCTCTAGATACCTTATATCTCTGCATGGCTAGAAAGTTAAGGAGAGACTTTGTTTTCTAGAGAGTCTCTCCTCAGATGCCTTACAGAATAACAGAACTTCTACATGTTGAGGCAAAGTTTTATGAGAACTTGACCAGTCCATGATGTCCTGGGCCAAGGACTGTCCAAATGAATGGAGGCTACCTATAAATATTTGTGGTTTAATGATTCAAGTAACATGTTTAGCCATAGAAGTTGGATAACTTTTAGGAGCAGAAGAAAGGTAATTTTGGTCACAAGGGCTGGTCTTAATAGCTTTAGTAAGTACTATTGGATATAATGGCTAAAACCACAGTATAAGGTCCCTACCCCTCAGTGATTCTAGAGAGAAAAAGAGAGAAGAAATTTAAAACTGTTTGATTTTTTTTTATTAAAATGATGGTGAACCTATCTCTCTTAGTTTCAGGCAGGTACTGCAGTGTTGAATTGATCCAAAAATAAAGATGTTCTGTATGTGGACAGCGTTTTCTTATCAAGTCTCCATCTGTCTATGTAAATGTTTGAGGCTGAGCACATCATAGTCATTTATTCTTTTTTCTTAGATGAGCTGTAAGTCTCTGTGTTAATTATTGTCTCTTAGAAGAAGAAGCCTCTGATCAAGAATGAGAGCTGCAGTAAGTTATGTGTATAAGGATAAGAATTTAGAAATTGGTTGGATTCTATGTCCATTTAGCAAAATAAAAATTCTTAGATTCTTCTCTGAGGTATGTGCCTTCAAAGCAACACCAAGTATGAGATACCCTCGATGGAGAGGGCCTTATATCCTATTAGAAAGCTGTAGAATATCTCCATAACATTTATGTAGCTATTAAACCAATGGAACCAATTTGCCAGGCTAATTATACATTTTAAGGTTCACAGGAGGTTAATACTACTGGCAACATTTGATCACTATCTGCTATCAAAAACTGTTTAGGGCTCTG
>PVIH01028004.1:0-15909 GCA_004025045.1 Sigmodon hispidus | reverse complement strand
GGGGGGGTGGGGGGGTGGGGGGAGGAGCAGAAACACCTGCTGGAGGAGGAGGGCGGAGCTCAGACAGAGTCATCTGGGTGGCCTAGAAAGACCCCGTTCTGGGAGTATGAGAAAAATTAGGCACTGTTACAGCCTTGAAATATCCACTTTTAATTTTTAAGGAAAAACTTAAGATTGCCCAACTGGCATCTGTTTGTACCTTCTAGGAGGCTAGGGTGTCCAGAAAACAAGAATGATGAGGCACACACTTCAGATAGATTTGAAATTTGGCTCTATGTGAGCTGGAGATCATAGGAAGGCTTTGAATGAAAGAAAACATGATCTGAATTATGTTTTTTTTTTTTTTACACTGCTGTTCCTTCCACCAATAAATAAATAAATGTGAGGAAGAAAGGAAAAAAGGAAGGAAGGAGAAAAAAACTAAAAGGAACAAAAGACAAACAGATTATAGTCACCATATTGCTAGAGGACAGACCCAGAGGATGTGTGTGGGACAAGATCTCACTGTTGCACATAGGAGGGTGGTGAGATGGGCTAGGCGGAGGCAGCAGAGGTGCTGGGAAGGGTTCAGACTCTGGGTGTAGCTTGCAGATAGAGTTGAGAGGCTTTTCTGGTCGTTTGAAAATGAGTCATGGATAGCATCGAGTGCTTGGATCAGAACAACTGGGTCACAGAGCTGTCATTTACTAAGAAGGCAAAGATTGTAATGTCATCTTCTTTACCTGGACAGTAGTGTCCCCTTTGACACTAGAAGGGCAACAAGACCACACTTGGCTCCTGACATTAGGTCTTTCACATGATCAAGAGGTGCTGTGGATATCATGGAAAAAGTTAAAAAAAAAAAAAAAAAAAAAAGTCTGAGGTGCCTGGCCTGATTGAGAGACTGGGCCAAGGAAATACTACTGTAGTCGGCATGAGCCTCAAAGAGCCCTGGAGATTCTCTGAATTCTTTTCTTGGTGTTTGATTTCTCTAGCTTCATGTTAAAAAAAAAAAAAAAAACCTAAAAAACCAAAAAAACCAGGAGCTGGAGAGATGGCTCAGCAATTTAGAGCACTAGTTGCTCTTCCAGAGGACCCAGGTTCAGTTCAATTCCCAGCACCTTCTTTTGTACACTCAGACAAAACATCCCTATATTTAAATTCTCTCTCTCTCTCTCTCTTGATTGTAAAACATTCTCTTGATGTAAAACATTCCTGCATGCAGCAGTCTGCTATTGAGCTGGTGTGAAGGTAAGTAGTGCTTGCTGTGTCTTTCTGGGGCCAGGGGCCACTTGAATGGAACATACTATTCTGGAGGAAAATGCCCCTTAGCCAGCTTGGTTGTTACCACAGTGGTGATCATTTGAAACCTCAGCTTGAGGATGGATGTGTTTACCAGGTTATCTTTAGAAGTCAAGGGGCTCTTACTTATTTATTAAGTATTTACCATGAGATAGGCTTTATGGCACACATCTACAATCTGTAAACTAGAGAGGCCAAGATAGGGGGATTAGTATGAACTTGAGGCTCACCTGGGCTACCCCTTGAGTCCAAAGTCAAACTAGAATATAGAATAAAACTGTCTCTTTCACATAAAATCTACTAATATTGTTATTGTTATTGTCAATAGCAGCATCAGAGAAGATACTGCAAATGGACCCATTGGAGACAATTTTTGTTTGTTTTTCTGTAGCCCTGGCTGGACCAACACTATGTCGACCAGGCTGACCTCAAACTCACAGAGTTCTGTCTGCCTCTGCCTCCTAAGTGCTAAGATTAAAAGAGTGAGCCACCGTGCCTGACTGTTGGAAGCAATTTTTTTAAAATCACAGCTTAATTTAATGGAAAGAGAAAAGGTAAATAAATAAATAGGTAAATGAAATGTAAACTATAAAATCTTTACAATCCGACACGGGGCCTGGACATGGCGGTCCCCGGCCGCTGGCAGCCTCCCCGGCCCTGCGAAGTCTACCGCGCCGAGTGGGAGCTCTGCCGTAGCGCCGGGCACGTCCTACACCATTACTACATCCACGGCGAGCAGCCGGACTGCGGGCAGTGGCTGCGCGACCTGGCCAGCTGCCGCCAGTGGGAGGAGAGCCGCAGCCCCGAGGCTCAGAAAAGTGCAGAGGAAGAGCATGGGATAGGTACCATGGATAGTACTAGAGACACCTGCATCCAGTTGTGAAGCAGTAAGTGACCAGAATCTCATTTGTACAGCGATCCCTCTGTGAGAGTGAGCAGGCACAGATCCAGGCTGCACAGAAGCACACCTTGGTATGGACCTTGAGGCAGAGGCCCCCTGCAGACTGGAACCTCCCTCTACCACAGGAAAAGGACAAATGATGATTGACAAGCAACTGCCACCCTGTGCTTGGCCTGGACTTTGACTAGCTTCCACCTGACCTGGAACACAGAAAGGCAGTTCCAGCTCTAACTGCCTTTTGCCCACCTGCATCCCTGCATCTCACCTGTGAAAGACACCTGTGTCCACAACTGCAGGAGACCAAGCATTGTGGCAGGTACCTGTGAGCAGCTAGGTCAGTCCATCTTGCCCATGCTACCTCCCCTGAGAACAGCCATCAAGAAGTGTGGCAGTCACGGGGCTGGAGAGATGGCTCAGCGGTTAAGAGCACCGTCTGCTCTTCCAGAAGACCCGGGTTCAATTCCCAGCACCCACATGGCAGCTAACAACTGTCTGTAGTTCCAGTTCCAGGCAAACACCAAGGCAAATAAATAAGTAAATAAATAAAGTTTAAAAAAAAAAGAAGTGTGGCAGTCACGAGGCATGAGAACCTCAAGTGTATGTTAGCAGCCCTGACTGTGGATACATGGCACTGTAGATAAAATAAGGTTGCTAAGTGGTTCTGCTGCAAATGGCTCTTCTTGACCATGAGAAATGGAGCTCATACTAGCTCTGCTCCACTAGAGATACAATAGAGCATAATTGGTGGGCAGGACAACTTGCTCCTCTCCTGGTTTTATAGACTTTAAAAAAGAAATACAGCCTTGCAGAAACTATACTCTGGAGTCAAGAAATCCAAGTCCCAAGCAGAGAGTCAGACTTCAAGTCCAAGGAATACTAGATTGAGGCTTCCTGATTTCTTCTCATCGTTAATGTATTAAAAGTTGTTTCACGGGGGCTGGAGAGATGGCTCAGTGGTTAAGAGCACCGCCTGCTCTTCCAGAGGACCCGGTTCGATTCCCAGCACCCACATGGCAGCTCACAACTGTCTGTAGTTCCAGTTCCAGGCAAACTCCAAGGCAAATAAATAAAGTTAAAAAAAAATCTTTACAATCCATGACAATCAGTGTCAGCTCAGAGGAGAACTTGGATGAACATGCATGCTGGCACCTGCACAAAAACCAACCCACATCTGCCACAGGTATGGGGAAGGCTGGGCCTCGGCTTTCTCCCACTGTACTGAGCAGGTACTTGTGTGGCACCAATTGGAAGCAGATGTTACCAAATACATATTAAAAATCTGTTCATATGGGATATGATTGTTTGGCAAGAAAGCACACTCAGAGTGCACCCTAATCTGATGATGCAACCTCTGAAATTTACACATATTTTAGCTTCCCCTTTTCTGGTGTTGAACTCTCTATGCAGCTGAAGTTATCCGCCCCGACCCCCACTTCCCAGATGCTGGGATCATAGATGCAAACATGCCCAGTGGACTTCTCTATTGTTTTATTTTTAAAACATTTAAATTATGGATGTGTGTGTTGGGGGTGGGGCATAGGGCTATGTATATATGAGTGCAGGTACCTACTCAGTCAAGTAGAGGTAGAGCTGCTGGTGACTGTGAGCGATCTGACGTGGGTATTGAGAACTGAACTGTGTCCTCCAAAAACAAACAAACAAATAAACAAAAACCTAGTATGTGCTCTTAATCACTGGGCCATCTCGCCAGCCACATTTCTCAGCTTTAAAAAGGCACAGAACCCTCTAAATTACCAAAAATCCAGAGGAGGTCCTCAAGTAGGGGGGAAGAATGGAAAGGTTGTGGCTTTGAACTCTCAGGGTGTAAGAGATAGAACTGACTGGAAGTAGGTTGGTTTTTTTTTTTTTTTTAATGTTGAAGGGTCTTATCAGGCAGGCTCTACTGAGCTTCACCTTGCCTCTTTGTTTTGAGGCAATGTCTTGCTGTGTTACAGACCTCAAACCCCTGGGCTTAAGTGATTCAAGGCAGGACATTTCAACGTTTGTTAACAACACACACACACACACACACACACACACACACACACAGCCATGTAATGTCCTTGAGAAAAATATATTTTCAAATTGCAGATTAGCTTGGTGGTGAACACCTCGTACTCCCAACACTTGAAAGGTTGAGGCAGGAGGATTTCTGTTATCAGCTAGCCTGGGCTACATAGTAAATTCCAGGTCAGCCAAATTATTTATATATTTATTTATTAATTAAAAGATCCTCAAATAAAGAAAAGACAGGAAGTCAAAGAGATGATTCAGCACCCAAGAGCACTTGCTGCTGTTACAGAGGACCTGTGTTTGGTCCAGCATCCATATGGCTTGAAACCAACTGTAACTCCAATTCCAGGTTATACAACCACCAGGCACACTTGTCATGCACAAGTGTGTGTGCAGGTACTCACACATACACAGAAATAAAAATAAATCTTTTTTTTTAGAGGAAAAAGAAAAGAGGGCTGGGGCAAAGATTGGTTGGTACCGTTCTTATAGGCACACAGACCTCAGTTTGATCCTCAGCCCAGACATGCCTATGATTCCCTTAGAGCATAGAAGAGGAGAATCAGAAATTTAAGATCATTATTGTCTACATAGTGTATAAGCTATAAAGACTTCACTGGAAGATAGGAAAGAGGAAAAGGAGAAGAGAGAAAGAAAGGGAGGCAGGCAGGCAGGCAGGCAGGCAGGCTAGGGTAGGTTACCTGAAAACTCTAACTGGCCCGAGATGGCACAAATGAAATATGTAAGACCTACAGCTGGACTCCCCAACTTTCAGCAGACCTCCGAGCTTCTGGGGCCAAATGGTCCCTTTAGTTTTGGACCTGGGTCTTGTTTCTTGATCTTTATTCTTCTGGTATCTCCCTTGTGGCTCCGGGCTCCATAGCTGAACTAACTACAACAAGCTTGTTCTTTGGTAAGAGCGGGTTTCCTTCTCCCAGTGCTCTAGGCCCCATTGCAGACTCTGCTTTCTAACTGGACAGCTTTCTATTGTATGGGATGGAACTGACATGAGAATTCACAGCTTGCTGACTCGCTGAGCCGCCTGGGTTACTACCTTCTCAGCCCATACCACCAGGCTGGCCCTGCATCCCACCTTATCTTTTATCACTGAGGTGCCAGTCTGGTCTAGTTGCTCTCCCCAGGAGATGCTCTGGTTGGGTTTGGCAAGCATACAGAAGGGCCTTGCTTGAAGGCCACAGACTCATGAAGCACATGCAGATTGCCCTGAAGCAGCGTTTTCCCAAGGTTTGACTGTGCTAAATGTTCCTCCCCCAGACCCTGCAAACCTTGGACTAGAAACTGAAGTCAAGGGAGGGGTAAGGAAGGGCAGAGGGAAGGAAAGGCGTTAGTAGGCAGAGCAAGGTCACCCATCTGGTGCTGCTTCCACACTCTCTTATCTGTGACGCCACGAGTACCCAAGGTCTTCCCTTTTCTTTAAAACACTTGAATCACTGAAAATGATAAAAAGTAACTCAGTTCTGGCCTTCTGTCTCAGACATAACAGAGCTTGCCTTGATATGGAGACTGTACTGATAGCGTGAGCTTGTTCCCTGGCTCCTATGGCAGGAGCTCTTTTGCTGGCAGAGAGGTCACTGGAACAAACTGCCACCAAGGCTGTCACGCATGCAGGCAACTAGCTGTGCTTTTCTGCCAGAGTCTGTTCCTGGGCAGGTGGACAGTAGACTGATTAGTGACTATTCTTTGACAGGGCTATGATAATATCTTGTCGTCCTATGCCTCTACAGAGGATAAACTGGTCAGGAGCCAGATGCCTTCAGAGGCTGTACCACCTCAGTAGCAGTCCTCTGTGTCCCATATGGCCCACAAAAAGATAGTGGGATATGGATGACAGTCCTGTCTTGATGTAGGTGCTGGTCAGGTGCAAAAGGGAGGGTGTGGTACCACTGGATCAAGCAAAAGCCAAGAGTGTGCAATCTCCTGCAAACCAGAGCCTCACACTCACTGGCAGGGAAGTAGGATTTTTAACTACAGTGTCCAGTTCTGAAGGGAATGGTGTGCTGAGTTGGATTCCAGCACTTGCTGGACATACAGTTGGTGCTCTAATTATGTTTGTCAATCATTCCCCAAACAAACCCACTATAAAAATATTCATGCAACCACTAACACCACAGACAGGAAACCAAACAGAAAAGACCAGGGCAAGGCTGACTGTAAATTCTCACAGGGTGTTTTAGAGACAAAGGAAGTCTATCAGATGCTAATATGTGTGTTCTGTTTCCTGTCTACTGACCTATGGTGGAAATCATTACAAGTCAGTACCTTTACATGTGCCTCATTCCTTCCCAAACTGATGGTGTGGATAGATGTGCTGGTGCACATGTGTAATTGCAGCATTGAGGGGGTGGAAACAGGAGGGCATAGAAAAGGAGAGCATGCTGGAGAGGTGGACCAGCAGCAACTGAAAGCATCGGCTGCTCTTCCAGAGAATCTGGGTTTGAATCCCAGCACCCACATGGGTACATAGTGAATTTGAAGCCAGTCAGGGCTATATGATCTTGTCTCAATCAATTATTAGTTAGTCAGTCAATCAATCAATCAATCAAACAAACAAACAATCAAACAAGATTATATGAGAGTCTATCATATGGGCATGCCAGGCCTATACAATTGGCACACGTATAACCTTTGCTGTATTAATGTTATGCTCATGAACATCCTATACCTACTTCTTAGGGTACACATGTCATTTATCTTAGGCAGACCCTACAACACTTTACTAAAACACAGTTTAAATAAGACACAGGAGGCACAGTTTAAATTTTGTTGAAAAGGATATTTCATCAAATCAGTGGGCTAATTCTATGTCTGACTGTGTGAGATTATCTTTCATATAGTCTTATATACACAAATATTCATCACATACATACCAAGTGGCAGATACCATTTCAAGTACCCAGGTGTTAATCACTGAATAAAGCCATCTCAGATGAGTACTTTTTAATAAACCAGCAGGGGAACCAGATAACAAACAGGGCAAAGAAGGAAGGTCCTAGTATGTTGGAGAGAATGTCAGAGAAGAGCAGAGAGTAATAGAGCAGGGCTCTGGAATGCACGGTAGAGGAGGAGCTTGAAGCTAAGCCTCCTCATGCACCTGTGGCCTGTGGTGGCTGAGGACGGACTTGAGGGTCACTCAGCTGGCTAGAGATGTGACTTTTAAACTCTTTCTAGCTGACTAGGTTTGCAGTCCCTTGCTCTCGGCCATCTTCCTTTGAGAAAATGCCAGCATGCCAGCAGTCTCCTTTCCATGTGTCACTCAGAGAGTGGGATGAGGCAGAGGCCATTTGTGCGGATGGTGATGTCATGCAGCTGTCCCATATTGGATTTACGGTTGTCAGAGGCCCCTAGGGTGGCTGGGTTGCTTTCTTTCTTTTTTCGGGAATAGCCATTAAGCCAAGTTATCCTTATTTGGTTTCACTTAAGCTTTTAGTTTTCAACCTTAATGCGGGACATTTGTGAATCTTTCCCCTAAGAGTTCCTTTTTTACATTTTATTTCATGTTTCTACTTTGTGGAGATGCTAGGTCTTGATTCTGGGTAAGCAGTATTGTTGGATCTCTCATACACACACACACACACACACACACACACACACACACACAAACACACAACTATATTCACCCAAACTAAGAAGTCCAATCTTTATTCTAGGGACAATGGGGGCCATAAGGGAGTAGCAAGGTTTGCCTTGTAGAAACAGGTGAAGATTCATTAGAGAGATTCTGGATATCAAGGAGGGCTACAGACTGGCCTGGAGAGAGGAGAACTGGGGTGTACTTCATTCATCCACTGCAGCAGCATCAAGACAGGAAGTGGCGTGACCCTCAAGGGTGACTGAGTTGAAGCTTTTTTCCAAAGTGAGGATGATGAGAAGGAACCATGTTAAGATGAGGTTGATGACCTCTTTGAGAGTGATGGTGATGAAGATGCTGAGAGCCGGGAGATGGGTCCAGTCTATTCTAGAAGAGAGAGCTAGGCATATTGTAGGCATAAAAGAAGGACTCAAGAACAACACTGCCATGTGGAATAGGAGTCTCAAGTCTCTGTGAGATGTGACAGGCAAGGCTGGGCTAGAGCGCAGAGGATGTAGAGATGTGGTTTGGGGGGTAATAAGAAACCTCTTTCTCTGGGCTGTTGCAGTCCCGTTCAGGTACTGGAAGCAACCTGCATTGTGTGAGCAAGGTCTTCTACTAAGTGATGAGGGATGGATGGAGGGGTGGTCCTCCCCCTGGAGAAGCTCAGAATCACACAGAGTGAAATGACCACTGACTGGACTGTGTGCTGATGGGAAGTACATATGGAAGGAAAGATGGTCAAGAAGCAGGAAGAAGAAAGTACTGAGATGCGCACATGCTCATTTGTAATCAAAGAATTACACTGGGAAGGAGGGGCTGAAGGACCTTGAGTTCTAGACTGGCCTGGGCTAGTTCCAAGCATGACCTCCCTAATGAAACCCCATCTCAAAGACACCAATCCACCAATCAGGTACTCCCAAAATAACAAAGACAACAAAGTGCTGATTTTTTTTTTCAGAATGAGTAATTGTGGGGCGATCTCCCTTAGGAATGGGGAATGGGCACAGCAAATGGAGACTGCTTATATCTATTCCATTATCCCTGGCCCAGGCTGAGCCAGCCACTCTTACTGGACATCCCAAGGTACCTCCTCCCTTAAGGCCTTTACCATTGCTGGTTTGGGGATCTCTGTGTTTCTCCCAGAGCTTTTCTGTGCCTTTCTCCCAGTGCCCTTTTGGATTTTTTTGCTCAAATGTAGACTCCTTCATGGGAAGCTCTGATTCGCCTCCTTGAAACAGCGACTCCATTTGGTAGCCATATCTCCATTCTCTGCATGTCTTGTCACCATACATGTTACAACATTTATGTGACTGCCGGTGTCTGCAGCTTTGTCTGACACTAAGTCAGTGCCTTGCGGACACTGCATAAATGAGTGAAGTGTTGAGCAAACTCACGGCCCACGGTGCGGACAGCAGAGAAGACTGCATTGTTTGGGGGTTGTCCAAATATGGAAACTCAAGGTTGGACATGGAATTTTACCAATATTATTATGGGCTAGATCTTAATTGTTCCCCAAAGTCGTATGCCAAAAGCTTGGTCTCCAATCCATGGTGCTTTTGAAAGGTGACACAGTCTTTAGAAGGTGGGACCTACTAGAAAGAAGGTAGTTACTGGGTGGTGTGACCTGGGAGGAAATAACAGGACTGCAGTCTCTTCTCGCCTCTCTTTTCTTCTTTGCTCCAGCCCTCTCTCAGCTGATAATGATCTCCCCACAGATCTCAAAACAACAGAGCCATGTGACCGAAGACTAAAACCTTTGAGACTATAAACCAAAATAAGTTTTCCTTCTTTGAATTTGATTGCCTCAAAGATTTTTGTCTTAGTGACAGAAAACTGACTAAAGATGGCATCCTCACTACCCTAGAGAAACAAAATTAAAATTTTACATTTTAAGTGGAAACATTTATTCAAGAAAAACTGAAATAGATCTCCTTTGGTCCTGGAACAGCCAACACATTTATATTTCTATTTCTCTTATAAATTTTCTTGCAACCAGCAGCTTTTAACTCAAAAATTTTTCTAAGGGCCTGTTGTGCTCTAAACCCTTGTTAAGTTTTGTGGAAGTCCCCGTGTATAAA
The DNA here is from genome assembly GCA_004025045.1 of Sigmodon hispidus. NCBI lineage: Eukaryota > Metazoa > Chordata > Mammalia > Rodentia > Cricetidae > Sigmodon > Sigmodon hispidus. The sequence continues at coordinate 6,044 of PVIH01028004.1, read as the reverse complement.
GCAACAATGTGTGGCACTTCATTGCATGATCACCACATCCTTACCCTCCGAACCCAGAAAGACTGGTCAAATGTCAACTTTTAATATTGTGTGTTAAAGGAACAAATCAATGAATAGACATGTGGCTTTGTGCGGAGACAAAGCCAACGTGAGATAAAAGGACTTTATTATCTCACAAAGCAATAAATCAAGTGTAAATTATTATTGGGGTTCAGAAGAATAGGATGAACTTTGAAGCCATACCTTCAGAGGCAACATTGCTTGCAGGCATGCCTTTTTAAAGCAGCCTGGATCTAAATTATGGCTTTACTGTGTGACTTTGGGTTTGAGTATGCTCCTTTGCAAAACAAGTAAAAATGCTGCATCTCCCCGCCCTGCCTCCCCATTCTTGTAAGCAGTTAAGAAACCAAGATGAAGCATCCCTAGGCCCAGCACACAGGCACTGACTGACTCCCCAGACCCAGCACACAGGTGCTGACTGCCCAGGCCCAGCACACAGGTACTTACTGCTTTATCGATGGGCCTTAAAATACTGATACCAGGCTGAATTTAAATAATATCTTTTGTTTGCTTGTTTGTTTCTGGCATCAAGCCTTGCCCCTCAGGAAGGTCATTCATTACACTGTGATACATTTTTGGCCTAGACAGTTGTTGTTGTTGTTTCTTTTCTTTCTTTTTTTTAAATCTGTGATTTTGTTTCAAAGATTTGTTTTTTTTTTATCTTCATTATGTGTGTCCCTGTGTGTTCTCGAGACTCATTTGCATATGAGGGCCTTCAGAGGGCATCACACCTCCAGAAGCAGCTGGGAACCAAACTTGGATCCTCTAGGAGAGCAGCAAGCATTCCTAACTGCAGAATTCAGCCATCTCTCCAGTCCTGGTCCCTCCTTTTGAGACAGGGTCTCACTCTGTAGCTCAGACTACGTCCAAAGTTGTGCAATTTTTCTGTCTTAGAGCTGAGATTACAAGCATGTAACACCATACCCAGCATCCCTTTATGGGATAATAATCTTCTTTGTAAGATTGACATGAAATTTAAATGAAATCTCTTGTTTCCACATTGTCCTATAGGGTGTACCAGGTTAGTGTGAAGTGAGTGAATGATAAGTTTGGATCATTCTTAGTGAACATGGAGTGAGTGAACTCGCCAGGAATGTATGACAGGCCTTGGCTGGGGGAGAAATTGCAATGCGAGTGCATGCTGAGAGACTTCGAAGTCAGACTTTGAAAGACAAGGTGTCAAGAAGAAGAGACAAGACATTCTGGGTAGATAAATAACTTGTGGAAAATCTCCATGGAAAGGGTTTTCAGTTGCCAGTGGGAGAATGAAAACAGACTTGATGAGATGGGAGGCCAGTTTTCCCAACAAGAAGGTCAGAATTCATTGTAGTTAGAACCAAGTGAATACTTCTGGGGCTGTGATTTGTCTTCTGTCCTGGCCAATTAAATTGTAAAATGTATCTATCACCAGCACATGCCATTTCATATTAAGAAGGTGGACCTTGTGTGCTTAGGGTCAGCTGGGCAATGCCTCCTAAATCCCACTTAGGATTCAGAGAGGACAGGAAGCCATCTGGCACGGGAAGCAGTATAGCTTAGTGTGAAGCCATCATCTAGCATGTGAGAGGCCCTGGGTTCCATCTCCAGCCCCACAACAAACAAAGGAAAAAATGGTGGGCATAGCGGATCAGCACTGGAAATAATCTGAGATTTTTGAGCACAGCCCCCGCTTCACAGTGAGTGAGCTCTGGGCCAGCACAGGCTACAAAATAAACCCCTGTCCAAGAAAACAAAGAGAAACTAAGACAAATCAACAAGCAAATAAAACCAACAACAAAAATAGTAAAGGAAGAAGGACAGGAAAGAGGTCAATGTAAACTGTGGGTGGTGGGTAACTCCACGTGTCAGAATTCATGAGAAATATCCAATCGCTGTAGACAATAAGGATTGTCCCAACAGCTGAGCTGCAGGAAGTCTGCAACACCTTTACAAAAACTTCTCTGTCTTTCAGTACGAACATAGGTACTTTGTTCAAAGTTCAGGCCTGGGCACCGTGGTGCCAGCTCTGGAGGTTAGCCCTGGAAAGTGGTAACGTGAGAAGGCTTGCTTAGCAAAATGAAAGACACCGACTCAAATACACAGTTGAACAGTCTGACTCCTCCAGTTCCTGCCTCAAAAATTCTTCACTCTATCACCAATATTCCTGGGAAGAAGGTGAAATATTAGAATGCATCTCTCTACCCTTTATTCTTGTAATCCGTGGATGATGTGGGCCTCACATCCAGCAAATCTCTAAGTACATACATGCACCCTTGCTGGTGCTGTTTTACTGTTATTGCTCCCCATCCACTGACCTCAGTTAAAAGCTCATGAAAAGCCAGAAGTTACAGCAAATGTCTGCCATCCCAGTACTCACAGGCTGAGTCAGGAATCACCATGAGTTTGAGACCAGCCTGGACTCCAAAGCGAGACCTTGTCTTGAGAAACTAAACTACAACACATTTAGCAGATGAAAGTGTAGGCAGCCAAACCCCATGACTTGGGTTTAATCCCTGGAACCCACATGGTAGGAGAGAACAGATTCCAGTTTTGACTTCCACGTGTATAACATGGTACAGGAACTATCACAAACTACAAACTACCACAACCCTCCATTAAAAACAAACAAACAAACAAAAACCCTAAAAGAAAAAAAAAAAAAAAGAAAAGAAACCCAAGTCTTTCTGACACCTGCATTCTGTATCTCATCACACAGTCTCATAACATGGTTTCCATGTTTGTTTATACAATGGGCTAATTGTTTGTCTTTTGACAGTGGGAACCAGGTCTTAAGATTGTTTCGGTTTGCTCCTTGGCCCTAAGACCACTTCTGATGAAAGGTGATATAGACTTTTAGGGAATTGGTAGGCCCCAGAGGAAGAAGACTTGGTCAGGTGGGCAGGTGACAGTGGCTGCCTCTGGCAGGCATGTGCATACAATGGGCTTTGCCTTCTGTTTCTCCGACACAGGCTCCACAAGAAAAACTATAGCACCCAGCAGAACTATGACAAGGTGATCAGTAGAAATTTCCCTGCCCAACCCTGAACCACGACACTCAAATAATCCTGGCTTCTGGAGGACCAGCTAGACAATGTAGAAAGTTCGTTGCCTTTTGAAAAGCAAGGAAGAAACCAACCAACTGAGTATTTCTATTTAATGCTTCGGTTTCTGTTTACAGCTTTGAAGAGTTCTTGACAAGGGCTTTTTGAAGTCATTAATCCCAGGGTGAATCTAAAAGGCTTTCAGGCTGCTCCTGGTCCTGGAGCTGGCACATTATGTTTACAGAAATTTCTTTCCAGAAATGTTAGATGTTGAAAGGAAGACCTAGTGAGTGTGTATGTGTGTGGTGGGGTATGTGTGTGAGGGAAAGCTTTGACCATAAATGAGATCTCTAGAATTGATTTGGTTTTATGGGGCTGGGATAAAGTGCCCACCACTGTGTGCCTATCACGGGGCACAGACTATGGTTCCTGTCTTCCTCCAGCTCCTGGTCCACAGCTATCTGTTGAGTTACTTTACCTCTGACCTACTGCTGGTGTCTGGTTCCATCATGGTTCTATTAGTATTATTATTATCTTTGACATTGTTCATGATAAAAAAAATCAGAAATTTCAATTAGACAAAGTTAAAAAGCATTTAGAATGATCTTTCCTGTAGGATTAATTATTGCCAGATGTGGTATCGCAAACCTGAAATCCCAATGCTGGGTAGTAGAGGCAAGTGGCTAGCGCTGCCTACATAGTGAGTTCTTTCAGGATCAGGCTGAGCTAGACAGTGAATTCATGTCTCAAAATGCTGATGGTTGAGCTGGGAACAGTGTATGGTTTTTTAATCCCAACACTTGGGCTATAGAGGCAGGCATATCTCTGTAAATTCAAGGCCAGCCTGATCTACAAAAGGAGTGCTGGTCCAGCCAGAGCTACATAGTGAGACTTTTTCTAACAACAGTCCAGTGAGTCAGCAGGACATGGTGTTTCCTGCCGTGAATCTCAGCCCTTGGGAGGCTGAGGCAAGAAGATTGGCCTGATTTTAAGCCCACCTTGAGCTAAGTAGAAAGTTCCAGGCCAGCCTGGGCTACATAGTGAGACACTGTGTTAACAAACAAACAATCTGTAAGTAAATAAATGACAGCTGGGAAGGCATTTGTCTATCACAGAAGGCCCCTGGCTCTATCCTGATGTCCAGGACCACAAAAAGATAATCATGGCTTCACCCTTTGATAATACACATGTAAACAAAACAGTAGCTTTCTATGCATACTATTTAATAGCATGTTTTTCTCACTTCAGTAATATTTTACTATAGATCAGTAAATATATATGGAGCTCAATTTTTAAATGCTCATTGCATTTTATTATATGACTACATTCAAATATATTTAATGAGCTTGTCATGATGGACTGGATAGTGTAGTGGCTTTATTGATATGCTAGGGCTACTTTGACAAAATATGACAGGCTGGATGCTTAAATCAAAATCTTCAATTGTTTCCAGGCACACATCCAGAATCAAAGTGTTGACAGGTTTGGGCTCTTCTAAGGCTTTTCTCCTTAAGTGGCGTCTTTTTCATCATCCTCATGTTACCCTCCCTCTGTGGGATAGATATATCTGTATCCTGATTTTCTTCTTCTAACGACATCAATGATCCTGGACAGAGACTAACTTAATGACCTCATTTTCACATGACCACTTCTTTGCTTCAAATGGATAGGACTTCAACACAGGAGTTCATAGTAGACAAAAGAAAGCCGGCAGAGTGCAGCTCACAGGAGCCCAGGAACCAGGCTGATGGCTTCATGTAAGTCATCTCACTTAATTTCTTAATAACCATCATATTGACATAGCTACTATTTCTTTTTTCCTCCTCCTCTTCCTCCTCTGTGTGTGTGTGCAAGCATGTGTGTGTGGAATTCTTCAGATACCCTTCACCTGTCTATGAGACTAAGTTTCACAGGCCTGGAACTCACCAAGCAGGCCAGGCTGATTGCCGTGTGAGCTCCACGAATGCACCTTTCTCCACCTCTATAGTCCTGGGATAATAGTCAGTGTATGCTGCTATGCTTCACATCCCTGCTGTGGGCCCTGACTATGAAACTCAGATCCTTGTGTCTGCAAGTCCTTCACCAAGTGACCCATCTATCTCCTCAGCTGTCTTTTCTTCTCTCTTCTTTTTTTCTTCAATTTTTTCAGACAACATAGCCTAGGCTAGCCCTAACTAATTGCAACCCTCCAGCCCTACCTTCCTGGTGCTGGACCTGCAGGCATGCTCTATCTGTGCAGGAACAGAATCTGGAGCTTACATCAAGGTCACACAGCCTGTAAGTGGTAGTGTGGGACCCAAGTCAGCAACCCAGCCTAAGTGTCCTGTATGCTGTGTTCCTTATGATTTTCTACATTTACTGCGATTTTTTTTAAATGTACTTGATTAAGAAAAAAATAAACTTATGAATGTTTGGGCAAATTTAGCATTTTTCCATACCAATTGGCCTCTGCCAAAGCCTTTACATGTTTACAACTCCAACAAGAGTGGATTCACAGTCCAGATGGGGCTGCAAATCTACCTCTTGGTAACTGAGTGAGTCTTCTATGTGTGATGTGTGTGTATGTATGTACTATATCTATGAAAGAGAGAGAGAGAGCAGAGTGTTGGATGAGGAGAGGCAGAAGCCTACAAAAAAATGGTCTATGCTCAGGCTTCTGAGTTTGTTCTTGGACTTCTGAGGTACAAAGAAAATAAACTTGATTGACAAATGTGACATATGAATAGACTGATGAACAATACATATATAAATGTTTTCTTGAAAACAAAAATATCTCATAACATGATTTGGGGGTGTTTTCTTTCATAAATTTTATTTTGTGTGTGTGATGTATGTGGGGTGCATGTGTGTGTGATGTATGTGGGGTGCATGTGTGTGTGATGTGTGTGGGGTGCATGTTTGTGTGTGTGTGTGATGTATGTGGGGTGCATGTGTGTGTGTGAGTGTGTGTGATGTGTGTGGGGT
>PVIH01028003.1:0-15914 GCA_004025045.1 Sigmodon hispidus | reverse complement strand
GTGTGTGTGTGTAAGTATGAGTCCTAGTGAGTGTGTGTTTGTGAGTCCCAGTGAGTGTGTGTGTAAGTGTGAGTCCTAGTGAGTGTGTGTGTGAGTCCCAGTAGTATGTGTGTGTGAGTCCCAGTGAGTGTGTATGAGTAAGTGTGAGTCCCAGTGAGTGAGTGTTTATGTGTGAGTGTGTGTGTGTGTAAGTATGAGTCCCAGTGAGTGTGTGTGTGTGAGTCCCAGTGAGTGTGTGTGTGTGTGTGTGTTCCGAGGGTAGAAGTTTACCCTTGAGTCCTTTACTACTGGTTACCCACTGAGGAAAATGTCTCTTCCCAGTGGAAGAAGGGCCCTACAGCTTCTTCCCCTTCCACAGCAGGGTATAAACGGGCTCAATCCTGTTTCTTCCTGGATTGTTTCAGCCACTTAACTGTAGGCAGTTTTGTTTTGTTTCCTTTAGTTAGGCATCATCTTTAGGACTTAAGGTGTCTGGACAGGGTCAGATTCCTCTTCTATAAGTTTCTGTTCTTACTGCACTTTGGGTTGGTTCCCCTGCAGTGGTGTGCTGCTTACATGTGGCAGACATTTTAAAGGCAATGTCCTAGTTAGAGTTTCTATTGCTGTGATAAAACACCAGGACCAAAGCAACCTGGGGAAGAAAGGGTTTATTCAGTTTACACTCCCACACTGTAGTCCATCACTGAAGGAGTCAGGACAGGAACTCAAGCAGAGCAGGAACCCAAAGACAGGAGCTGATACAGAGGCCCTGAAGGGGTGCTGCTTATCGGCTTGTTCAGCTTTCTTATAGAACCTAGGACTGCCAGCCCAGGAGAGGCCCCACCAACAACGGGCTGAACCCTCCCCTATCAGTTCTAATTAAAAAGATGCTCTGCGGGCCTGCCTATGACCTGATCAGATGGAGGCATTTTCTCAGTTGAGGCTCCCTCCTCTCCAGTGACGTGTTTCAATTTGACATAAAACTAGACAATATAACTTACTCCTTGTCAGCTTGACACACAAGGACATCACTATTAAGCCACAAGCTTTCCTTTCTTGTTCTTCCCCAAGAACTCACATTAATATAAACATCACAATATAAAATATTCAAAATTTTAAAAGTTCTACAGTCTTCAAAATTCAAATTAGTTTAAATTCAAAAAGTTCAAAGTCTTTGTAAAACTCCAGACACTTTAAAGTTTAGTCTCTCAACTGTGGGCTCCTGTAAAACAAAAAAATAATTTCTCACTTCAAGATGGAAGAACCAGAGCACAATCACAGTCAATCAAATCAAAACCAAACTTCCAACTGGGTAATAATGTACAGGGTCTCAGTTCCACTCATGGCCTCTGGGCTCCTTCCAAGAGCTTGGGTCACTTTTCTGGCCCCAGCCTCTAAGCACACACAGCTTGTCTTCTTGGTGGTGTTTCCATGGTACTGGCATCCCTACTGGGGTCCCTACTGCCATTGGCCTGCACTTTCACCAGTAGCCTTTGCTCTTCATGATCCAAAGCCTCAACTTGTGTGCAATGGCTTCTTAATCCTGGGCTGCAACTGCAACCTGGACCTGCACCTTCACCGGTGGCCGCTCCCCACACCCCCAGCGCCCCTTGTGTGGCTTTACCAGTTGGGCTGTCAGCACAAGTTGCAAGCTTGGCCACCTCTGGAACACTTGTGTGTGCTGACTCTGAGGAAACACTCCCAGAAGATGTCACCTCAGTGATGCTGGTCTCTTCCTAATCACTGCTGATTTCTTAGCCCCAGCTGACCAGCATCAGTTGTCCCAATAAAGCAAAAGTTTACTTTAGTGGTTCTGGTATCTTGCTGATCACAGCTGATTCTTCAGCCTTGGCTACCAGAACCACAGATTCTTAACTATGGATACCAAATGATCCTGATAGAGCATTAAGGGGCTGTCAAACTTCCCTCTGAAAATTCACAAGGTGGCCTCCATCATCTGCACTGCTCTCAACATCCTTATCTTCTAAGCTCCCACACAACAGTTCACCAAGCTTCAAACACTCAGTGGCTTTTCTTACCCAAAGTTCCTGTTGATTATGTTGATTATGGAAGAAAATCTGGACAGGAACTCAAACAGGGCAGGAATGCGGAGGCAGGAGCTGATGCAGAGGACATGGAGGATGCTGCTTACTGACTTGCTTCTGGCTTCATTTTAGGACTAGGACGACTGCCCAGGGATGTTACCACCTACACTGGGTTCTCCTCCATCAATCACTAATTAGAAAATGCTCAACAGGTCTGCCTACAGCCCAGTCTGAGGGCTATTTTCTCAGTTAAGCTCCTCCTCTCAGGGTCAAATGAACATAAAACTAGCCAGCATAGGTAATATTGTTACCTGTGAGTGTTATAAGTAGCTTTAAAGCTGTTTGTTCTGAATCACTCAAAGAACTATTGTCCATTATTATTATTTCAATTTGTACATTTAAAAAATATTCATTTTTTAGTTGGTTAAGCAGGACTAATTACACAGTAGAGTACAGATTTCCAAAAAAAGTCTTGTTGAAAATTTAGGAGATTAATTATTATTTCAAGAAGGATACTAAATCTGTTTCAAGATAAAAAGTTGATAAAGAAATCCTAACTCCTTTAAAAATGAACACCATAAGAACCTATGGGCTAGAGGTAGTTTTTCATTACAATATGACTGGATCATTTACTTTTTTTTTTTTTTTTTTTTTACTGACATCAACATCTGCAAACAGTCATGTACAGATAAATCAAGACCATTTATTAAACATTGTTGAAAATATAAATCCTTTAAATTTGTTTTTCATATCTGTCAAAATGTCAAGTGTCATGTTCATGATATAGATGAGACTTGAAAAGAAAGTTAATTCTGTACAGCCTGTGTTGGCCTCAGTGGCAGTCACATGGGAACTGTTAGGACAGTTCTGAAACTCAACAAACTGCTTTTTGAATGACATGATAAAGAGGAATAAATAAGTTGCCTTTATCCCATTATTTAATCAAATTATTGAGATAAGCAGTCCTATGGATTAGCTCATAGACCGCAGCATGTTAGCCAAGCTAGGTAATGAAGGCAGGAGCCAGAAACTCAAGATTCCAGGGCAGCCGGCCTAAACCACATGAAACACTGGCTCAAAAGTTAAACAAAAACAAATAAAATACTAGTCCTTCTGTTTCAAGCCTTATTGGAAATAATTCAAGGAAACTACATAAATGACTGATACATTAACACAAAGCAGTTTCTTAGTAATGACATTAGTTCTGCCTTTTGTCAGTGATTTCAAAGTAGGAATAAAGTAATTTGTCACTTTGCTGTCATTGAGATTTTCTGCAGAAGCACAGAGAATATGATAAAATTTCTCAATTAAAGTTTTTGATTCAAAGTACTAGAAAGATGTAGAAAGATAAAAGATTCAGGCATGGTACAATAAAAATAAAAATAGGTTCATACACTGATGTCTGTGTTGAGGTTGGACTTTGCAATAATCATTTCTATCCTGTGCATTTTTTTATTTTTTTCTATATAAGCTAGGTCTTCCTGGATTAATATATTATTTGTAATAGTTTGTCTCAACCTTGGCAGTGTTAGAATGGCCTGTAAGCTTTTTATAATACATATGTAAAATACTGTCAAATGGTCAGTCACATGAACTAATTAAGTTTCAAGGCTTTTTTTAAGGTCCTGTCATGTTGGAGAATAACTGTAGTTGTTTGCTCTTTTGTGGCTTTCTTTTTTCTAACTCAAGTTGAAAGACTCGTTGTAAAAGGAGCAAGCTTTTATGACTGGTTTGTTCTCCAAATACTATAAGGTAAATAGCCAAAGATTCTTAAAGAGACCGAGTTGCTCAGTGCAGAACTAATTATCAGTGTTACAAACCGCTAGAGTATGGTCTGGGCAATGCGTTTAGACAAATGCTTCCACACCTCAGGGCCTGCTGTCTCTCTAGAATAAGGTCACTCACTTCTGTGAACTGTTAGAATGGAACATGGTTCCTGTAATCTCATAAATTTTGGTAATTCTTATATGTGTGACATCATATTCTGATTTTGCATTGTGGTTTTAAATCCATATTCAACCTATTGGGATTTTATTTTAAACTAGCTGCTGGTGACATTTGGTGTCTCTGGATACCATAGGCCTCAATGCTTTCATAGGTAAATAGGTACTGAATAAATACCTGTTAACTGACTTTCTATTTTATTTTAACTCTAGCTGAAGTTTTTTTGTGTAGTTTAGAATAAAAATTGTATAATCAAAATTTTAAGTTGGTTTTTGAGAGATCTTAACTTCAAACACAACATACATCGTATGCATTTGATTTGTGGTTCATGTACATTACTCAAGAAGAATTTCTTAATATAAGCATGTATATTGTTTAGAGACCCCAGAAAAATGTGTTGTTAATAGATATGTGGTCATAATTGTTGTCAACTTAATTGATGTTTCCCAAACCTGGTAGATAATTATTACTAATTGAAATACTATGTTAAGCTTAATAACAAAAATGTGCATTTATATTCACCATGTTCCTGGGCGGCAGTTATTTAAGCACTGAGCTATAGGCTCTCATTATTCACCTGTTTATATTCTGTAAAGCAATTAAGTATTAAAGATGTTATGGTATAGTGTTAAACATACTATATGTACTAGGTAATTTTGAAATTTCTAGTTAAAATTCTTTGCCTTTTGCTAATGTTCCTAGGTCTTGAGACACTGACTTTTATAAGCCTAAATGTTAGTTTTATATATCTTAAAACTAAAGAGATGTTCTTCAGTTTTCCTAAGCAGGACACCAGTGTTGGCATGTCATGTCTTATGTCACTAAGGTGTCTACACTGTGTAGGACATTGTAGTTTAGGTGCATGTTTGAAATAACTAAGATTAATAGATGTGTATTATTATATTAATGAAATATGTTTTTGTTTTTTTATTCAAAGCTGAAACTGTAGTTTCCTCTTTAAGTGTGAAGGACCCTGGATCTCTCTGTCCTCAGTGTGTTCAGTCTCTCCCAGTCACCCCTCTACCCAATCCCAACACTAAACCCAATCTTGGCTGAGTGATACTGGCTCGTGTCATTTTAAATACTTGAATTCTTTAAATTAAAGCACAGCTTTGAGTGCTATTTAGCAATTTTAACAGTGTCCAGCATCAGATATTTTAAGAGAGAAAAGAACAGTAACACATCCAGTGGAAACTGATGTCATTTCAGGAGGCAGAAGGTAATTATTAAATTAGAATGCTTTAAGTTTGAATAATATTTGGTGTTGACCAGCCTTAGTACCCTTGGGCTTGAACCAAATACCATTCAGGTGGTTGGTGATGGTCGGCTTGGAGCAGTAGATAGAGGTAGTAACCACCAGTCTGCTGCTTCACCACGAGGCAGAGGCTGTGCCGAGGAGGATGGCACCATAGTTGGTTGTGTATAAACACAAAGAAAACTTGTCACATCATGACAGGCATAAAGAGCTTTTTATGTTTACTTCTGCCAGGGTCAGCTGAACAGACATTTCTAGGGTAAAGGGGGCCTATAAAATGCACTGGTTGGGGGGAAGGCTTTAGCTGATAGAGGACTCATCTAAGAAGCATGCACACAGCCCAGGATATCATCCCTAAGAGCACACAAAACAAGTGTGATGATGCACACCTGCTGTCCTGATACTTGAGAGGTGGAGGCAGGAGAATAGTAATTCAAGGTCATTCTCAGCTACAGAGCGAGTTTGAGGCCATCCTGGGCTATATGAGACAATGAAAACAAACAGAAAAGACAGCTTATCTGTTACTATTAGAAACTGCCAAGTAGTTTTCAAGTAGAAGGTTATTAATTAGATGGATATTCAGGTCTAACAAAGGTATCAGACAGTTCACATGTAATAGATCCACCCTCTGTACCCTTGCAGATAAAGAACTCCTGTGTCTTTTGTGGTGTGTTCTGAAGGTTTTTAACTAAGCCCCGCATAGCTACACTTTGGCTTCTTAGCTGCTGTAATTGGCGCTGCTGCTTTGAAACTTTCTCTTTAAATTTTCACTGAAGTCCCTTACACTGAAGGAGCACACTTGATTTTTTTTCCTGAATTCTAAAGTGGAATTTCTAATGGGTGCTTATTCCAACATGAACAAAGAAGATTGGTGGAAATATCTTTTCTCATTTAAACTCAAGTGGCCCAGTTTAAATAGGGTGAAATCTGTGGCTACAATAATTTCTTGGTAGAGATTGATATTAAGGGCATTCTTTGGAACTGGGCCTGTTTTTTCATGAGCCACAAAAGTTTTACTTCTTTCCTTGAAAAACAATAAATAATATATATATATATATATATATATTCAGGATGTCTGACATGTTTTTGAATATGCATGCATCTTAGAACAATTCTATCATTAGCATCTGCCACTACTTATTTTCTGTGTTGAAAATAATTAAAGTCTACTATGTTAGTAGTATTATCAACTATAGTCATTTTATAACAGAACTCTTGTACCTGGTCTTCTGTCAACCTGAAAACTTGTACCTTTTGACTGAAATCCTGTGTCCAGGACTGAGTCCCTTCAGCAGGTTCTCAGTTTCATGCTACTTTATTTCTAATATGGAAAAGTTATAACTTGGTCTGTTTTTTTAAGCTTACAAAATCTGAAATATTTATCTATATACATTTTCAGAAATATTTCCTAAATCCACTGATGTAAAACAGAATGATTTGCTTCCAAAAGAGAATATAAAGGTAAGCTGAATCTTTTTTTTTTTTTAACTTTATTTATTTATTTATTTGCCTTGGTGTTTGCCCGGAACTGGAACTACAGACAGTTGTTAGCTGCCATGTGGGTGCTGGGAATCGAACCCGGGTCCTCTGGAAGAGCAGAGGGTGCTCTTAACCACTGAGCCATCTCTCCAGCCCCAAAGCTGAATCTTTTAATGTCAGCATTGAAGACAGTATATGTGTTGTTGTAGTGATATATTGTATATTTAATGACTAACTATTAAATATATAGTATATTACAATATGCTGTAATGGCTGGTGTAGTAGTAACTTTCTTTAAAACGTTGGAGATGGGAGTTCTGGCTGTGGTGGTTCCCATAAATAGTGTCAGCACTGAGGAAACAGAAGAAAGAGGACTGCTGCTTTGGGCTAGCCTGAGTTATATATAGCAAGAGACTCAAAAAGAAAAGAAAATATCACTTTTTTTTTACATTAAAAAATCACCATTTTCAGCTCATTGACTAGTTGTTCAAAGACTTCCTCTTAAAGGATGTTGACTATTGAAATGACTTGCCTTCTTCCTTCATATAATAACTGCTTATGTCAAAAAGTTAAGTAGAATACATAAGATTGTAGATACAGAGGGATACTGTGTCTTGGCACCCAAAACAGTATGTGCAGAGTCCTGTGCAGAATTCTAAACAAAAACTAGGAGATCAGCCTTCAGGGCACTGAAGATCTGAGGTCATAGGCATCAAGCCAGCTATTTAAACTTCCTGAATCTCCTCATCTACAGGGTCTCCTTGAGCAGGTCTGTGCCACTTCAGTAATGCATTTTCAAAACGTCATCAAAGCATCACGAATCTATTGCTTACCTCTTGGGTTTCAGTTCTCTTAGTTATGCTTTTTGTATGGTAAGAACTCTGAACGATAACTTGATCTTTGTCTCGCAGATACAACCTTTTGGGCAAGACAACCTTCTGTCCTCTGCTGAACCTCCCCTTGCTCAACAGACTGCAGCACCATGTGGAGCACCAGGGAAGCAATCCCAGCAAGTGCATGGCTACCATGTGTCAGAACATCTGCAGACCATGAAGAACATTGCAGCTGTGCAGACAAGTAAGACCCTGAGGGGATTGTCAATGTTACACATCTGAGAAACACTAAATGAACCAGGTCCAGGCTGAATTTTTTACTAAAGTGTGCTGTTAGAAACTGTCTGCTTTATGTCCATAAGCCCTCACTACATTTAAATAATTTATAGTCAATTTGTTTGGGTATATAGTTGATGACAATCTCTTTCACTACCCAGTTTTAGCAGCATATTTTAGCTAGCTACCTTGATAAATGCTGTTCTAATACCTTTATAGAAAAAAAAATGGGAACTGGAAAGATGGCTCAGTGGTTGAGAGCACTGGCTGCTTTTCTAGAGGACCCAACTTCAATTCCCTACACCCACACGGCAGCTGACAACTAACTGTCTCTAACTTCAAGATCTGGCACCTTCACAGACATGCAAGCAAAACACCAATGCACATAAAATAATAATTTTTTTTAAAAAGAAGTGAGCTGCAGTAGTGTGAGGGAAGCATATTAGATTTTCTGTTTTTCTTTTTGAGCCAGAGTCACAACATATACTCCAGACTCTCCTTCTACTCACTGGGTACCCAGGGATGACTTTGAACTCCAGATTAGGAGGAACACAGGGATTTGATTCTCTTGTTTCCAGTGTGAGACTCCATGCTATTCTGTTTTGTCTTTAACTCAAGTTATAGCCATCCTTGTGGATAAGGAAATGAAGATCAGAGAAAAATTAAATCAGGGACTATGCTTGTATCTTAATGGTAAAATATATGGTTAGCATAGATGAGGCCCCAAGTTCAATTCTCAGTATAAAACAGCAACCCACAAACCCTGGATAAGCCATAAACAAGGGAGAAAGAGGAAGACAGACTGGTAGGCAAATAAGACAGGGCCAAGTGTCCAGAGGATGCGCACAGACCTCAGGGTAGAGCAGTGTCCAGTCCTGGAGCTTAGATGCTTAAGTATTAAATGCTTAGAGAAGAGCAAAAGGACACGGTTGTTCTAGGTCACAGCCTTGGGCTGTCAGCATTTAGGCTTGGCTAGAGAGATGGCTCAGCCATTCCGAGCACAGGCTGCTCTTCCAGAGGTGCCTCACAACCATCTATAATGGGATCTGATGCCCTCTTCCGGCATTCAGGCATACATGCAGACAGAGCACTCCTATCTTTTACAAAATGTAATTACAAAATTAGGGGGCTGAGGGGAGTAGCTCTTTGGTAGAGCCCTTGCCTAGCATGCATGAGCTTGAGATACAACACTGGAAAAAATGAAAGAAAAGGCTTATAGAGGAGAAGCCTGCTGCTGACTCAACAATGGGTTGGGGGAAGATGATCTGCAACCAAAACTCATGCATGACTGTGGAAGGCTATAAATTAGAAAGATGGTTTTATAGCAGAATATACAGACTTCTGGAGAGTAAATGACAGCCCAGATTATCTAATAGTTGGACAGAAGAGGAAGAGCTCATTTGGATACCTAACTGGAAATGTAAACAGCAGAAATGGGTACCAGGGACTAACAGGAGTTTAATATCATTTAAGCATTGCCACAAATAATTAAGATTAATTAGATGTGCTTTAGGAAGCCATGAGAATGAAGGAAGGAAGATGTGTAAACTAGGAAGCGTGGGTAAAGACAAATTCCTAAGAGAGAAAATCTCAGTCAAATAAATGAACAAATTAAAAGTAGTAGTCCAGTTGCTGTGATGCACCTGAAGCCTAAATATCCAAACACTGCAGCAGAAGGATGCCTAAGCCTAGAAGCTTAAGGCCTCATAAAGAAGAAAAAGGAAGAAGCGGTCATGAGACAGGAGAAAGGTGGTGAGAAGGAAAGCGGCCTGGGCACTAAGTGCAGAGCAGGCAGGTAGGTAGAGGGACAGGAGAGACCTCCGCTGACAACAGGGCTCTGCTTTTCCAAGCCTACGTAGGCATCATAGGAGCTGTTTCTAGACACTGATGCTGTAGACCCTGGGTCGGGGCTTGAGTGAGGACAGTGGGAATGGGTAGGCCCTGACACAGACACAAAGGTTCTGTCTTTTTGAACTCTAAGGCTTGAATGTTGAAAGGCAGCGTGGTAAGAAGGGGGCAGCAAAGCGGGCAGGAGCTGCTGTTTTATTGGAGTGTGTTTATGGACAAATGGTGAAGACAGCATCACCTCCGAAAAGGAAGAAAAACAAGAACAGAACACAGCGGATTTTATTCACATTTTCAGAGAATACTCTGTCTTGAGAAGACAAGCTTTTAATGCCTAACTCTTCAGGAAAGACAATTTCTCGGGCAATTTATTGTAATGTTTTATAGCTGTGAGTGGCAGTATGTCCAAGGGAAATTGTAGATATATAGAAACTGTCAAACTATAACATTTTTACTTTTCTGGCATTTAATTTCAATGTAAATCAACTTTTGCTTAAAAATTACTGATTAACATGTAGCTCAAGCTGACCTAGATTTCATTATATAGAGTAGGCTGGCCCCAAACTCATAGTGATCCATCTGTCTCTGCCTCATGAGTATAAGGATTAAAGGCATGCACCACCACATGTAGAAATTAATAATTTTTATTCTTGAAGTTGCTTATTGAACAAGTGAAGAAATAGTTTAATATTAGCCCTAACCCTCTCTGCCATCATCTCCATATGGAATGATTTTTTTCTGTCATTAAGTTGAGATTTTTGTCATCTTTTATGACATTATAGTTTACATTCTCCCATCCCATAAACATCTCCATTAAATTCTGCTCAGCTATTAAAAACAGACAGTGGGCTGTCATGTCCGTGTGAATTCACATGGAAATAAGGAGGCGAATGAGAGAAGGGGAAGAAGTAGCAAAAGCAGACTGAAAGGCAACGCTGCAGGGGAGGAGCCAGGACTGCTTAACTCCTTCTTGCTGGAGAGGAAAGACTTCCCTGGAACATCTTCCAAATGGAAGAAACAGAACGTGTACAGGTGTTTGGGACGCTGACCTTAACATGACTAAGGCTCTGGTTTAATCAATAGGAATATAGGTCACAAAGAACCTAGCAACCAAAATGCTTTGGACTTGGTGGTAAGAGTGAAGACCATGCTTGGGTAGTTAAAGTGCCAGTGATGGGGAGCCTGAGGGAGAGCGGAGCGGATGACAACAGAGATGTCACAGGTGTACGGGAAATGCAGTGAATGGTAGGAAGAAGGAAAAATAAAAAGCTGAGAGACTTGGTAAGTAAACTGAGTACTGCACACAAGGCACTTGTGCTGGGTTAATTACAGGTGGATCAGGATGGGCCCAGGCTGGCTCAAAGTAGCAAACATGGAACAGAGCTGAGGATTCGAGAAAGGAGTTTCGTGGTGTTTTGATGTGTCAAGTGACCACTTCCGTAAAAATATTCCTCAGAATTTGACCCTTGGCTTGTGACCCTATTCTCGTGATTGATTGCCCCACCTCTCTGAGTGTTTCTTACAGTTACCTTTTTATATAACTGCCTGTATAACCAATAACATTTTGAATTTATATTCTTAACTTTTGTTTTCTTTTGAGACAGGGTTGTGCTATGTACGTAGTCCACATTATTCTCAACCTCACAATCCTCCTACCTCAACATCCCACATGCTGGAAAAACAGATGTATGGCACTGTCCCCAGCAGGTTCCTTTTCACTGTAGGGCTGGCTTCCCACCCAGGCTTGCTGATCTAGTATTGGCCTTCCCTCAGCACAGCCTCCCTATTCACTAAGGTGTGCTGTGCGCCTTCATTACTCTCCAGATATGACATGGAAAAGGTTGAGAAACGATGTTATATGTTACTTCTGGGTAATCTGGTTTTTTTCTCTTATTTATACAATTTAAGCATATCTGGCCCCAGGCATGCTTATATAACACAGTGAGCATCTTTATTTAAATATTATAACCAGTTCAAACCATGTAAAAACAAAACTCCCACTTTTCAATCCCCAGATTTTAAAAATGGATCTATTTATTATTTTAATTTTTATGTTATCTGAGTGTTTGAACATTTGTCTGTGCACTATGTGCCAGAGGCTAGAAGTAGTTGTAGGGTCCCCTGGAACAAGAGTTGCAGATGGCTGTGAGTCACTATGTGGGTGACGGTAATTGAGCCCTAGTCCCCTGGGAGAGAACAACTAATGATTTTAACAACTGAGTATCTCTTCATTCCTTCAGTTCCCAGATTTCATCTTTCCCTTTTTAACCAGTCATAAGGACACTGTTACCACTTAGCAACAAGCTGAAAGTCATCCTGGAATTGTCTTCACTATTCACATACACAGCAGTTCCTGCAAAAGACAGAGAACACGATTGCATGGTGGGCTGCACAGGTCTAGATGTAAGACCAAGTGTTCCGATTCATGCCTCCTCTGACTCTGTGTCAGTCCTTCCGTGCCCACTCTGTTTCCGGCTGTCCACTAGCCTCCCCTTGAAAACAAACATGACTTAGTCAGGGACTGAGGGGTGGGAGCAGCGGAGATACAAGTTTCCACAGCACATGATTAACTAAAATGCTAAATGTTGTGAGTTTTATTTAGTTAATAAAGATGCTTTTGGTTCTTTATTTCTCTATGCTTTTGATCAACCAATCTAAGTTGATTACAGTTGAAGCTGGATGACAGCACTTGTCATATCTGTGCTGTTCCATCCCTCCAACACACTGGAACGTCTCTGCATCTCCCAACTTCATGTCCTCTTCTATTTAATAAAAAATAACCTACGGAGTCCAGTTAATGCTGATTGGTGCAGAGTTGTCCCCTAGAAATGGACAACCATGCTTAATCAGTAGCCACATTACCAAACACAATATTCTTTTCTAGCAGCCACCAATTGCCAGTAGCTCCTTAGCTAGGGGCGGGGCCTAGAGAGCCCCTATTCCCCATGCTGGAATGCTGACTGGCTTGATCTTGTGCAGGTCTTGTTCAGATAACCACTGTGAATTTATGAATGCAATATCTGTGTCATGGCTAGAAGATAGCTGTTCCCAGTGCCCCTCCCCATCTCCTGCACTGCCTCTTTTATTGGTATTACCTGAGAGGGAAGGGTAGCCTTTAGAACTGAGCTCTTGGTCATACATTTTCATCACTTTGAACAGTTTTGAGTGTCTCTGCAGTGCTCTCCACTACAAAAAGATTTCCTAACCAAGGTTGAGAGCACATATTTATGAGTGTAAACATAAACAATGAGAAGGCAATATGGCCATTTAACAAAATAGCAGTAGATTGTTCCCTGTAGTCTTTGATCAAGTTTACACTGCCAGGTATGACTTCTTCGTGTGGAGCAGTTGGTAACACCATAATAGTCATACCGCTATTGCCCCGGTGGGCACATTTTGCATGGTAGGTTGGTACTATAGTATGTAATGTCTTACTTATCCTCTTAGGTTTTTATTCTCACATTGGCTTACTAGATAGTGCCATGCCCTGCCTTCCTGAAAGCCTTTCATTGGTTTATTCTCTTACTTGCCCAGGGAAGGCAAAATTTTCATTACCTAATCCAGATCTACCTCTGGAGCTGAAAGCAGTCTACAAACTGGAGAGCTCCATACCATGAGAGCAGGTCTGCTTCACATCATGGTGTGCATGAAACCAACTACAACTACCCATCATGGTCCCAAAGCAAAAACAGTTAAAAAAAAAACAAAAAACAAAAAACAAAAAACAAAAAAAACAGAGGTTGCCTTCATGAGAAATGTTTACTTTTATTACAAAACCCAGCAAATAATAAAGTTACAAAGTTACAGTGATAATACATAGAAAACATAGTAGTTTTATTTATATCATCTCTGTGTGTGTGTGTGTGTGTGTGTGAGAGAGAGAGAGAGAGAGAGAGAGAGAGAGAGAGAGAGAGAGAGAGAGAGAGCTTCTTAATCAAAATCTTGTAAGTAGTGCAAGCTGACCCCTTGAATCATTGTCATCCTGCCTCAGCCTCTTGACCTTTAGGATTAAAGGCATGTGCCATTATATCTGGCTATTTTATTTTTTATGGTATCTGACATGGAAGGAAAAAGAAAGTTAAACTCTGGATAAGTACCCTGGAGTGTTTCCATTACACCCGCCTCTCTAAAGGATGTATTCCTTGTAGGTGATTCCAATCAAGCCTTGAATGGCCTCACTGTGGTGCACACCTCAGCTGAGAATCATGCAATGCTGGAGTCAGACTGCCATGCTCCTGTGCAGAAGGTAAAATAATGGGATTTTCCTCAAATGTTGAAAGGAATTAAGATTTAATATGAAAGATTTGTAAACACTCACTAAAATAAGATTGGATTTCTAAATCTAATTAGCTTTTGCTTATGGCCAAACAACAACAAAAACCATGGAAGCAAATGTACCTCCCACCGGCCAGTCAGTCTTCTCTTTACATTGATGGCCTGTGTAGGCCATTTTTAGAGCATGTGGAAGAGTTTTGTAACCTTCAGAGCACACACTGCAGCATTCTTTTCAGCCCATCTCCTAGATGTTTGTCCTCTCCTGGGCATTTGAGACCGACTTTCAGACTATGAAGGTGCTAACTCCTTGTTCCTCCTTTGAGGTTCTCAGGACACAAGTCCTGGCCTCACTCCCTCCTAATGCTTGAGATTATTGTCGGGGCACAAAGTGTAACAGTTTCCCCCTGTTAACATGCAGGCGTGAACCACATTGGAACCATGTGCAAGCTTGTTATTTTAATTTGCTCTTAGATAATTAACTGAGCTTAAACTATCTGTTTTCCCCAACTGGAGTCAGCCCATGAAGACCTTTCCAACCTTAGCCTGCTCTATTACTGAGTCAGAAGATATCATTTTCCTTCCAAAATTTGATTGATATCTATGAACACAGGCTGAATCAAATTTTTTTCTGTTTCAGGATATAAAGATTAAGAATGCAGACTCTTGGAAAAGTTTAGGCAAGCCAGTGAAATCATCAAGTATACTGAAATCCTCAGATGAGCTTTTCAACCAGTTTAGAAAAGCTGCCATAGAAAAGGAAGTAAAGGCACGAACTCAGGAGCAAATGCGGAAACACCTGGAGCAGAATCCAAAGGAACCAAAGGAGTCTCAGGAAAACCAAAGGTCTGTGACTTACTGGCTTTAATAAGGCTGTGGGAGGCACTGACATGTTTGCCAGGTTACTGATTCAGTTGTTTAGTAGAGAACACACAACAAATTGTAGTTACAAAAAGTGCATCTTATTAATATTTCTCTAAATAGTTATACCTATTTTTCACAAGACAGAAGTAGCCAAGAAATCAAGCTAGTAAAGATGCAAATGTTACCAAATTATAATGAATGACCTTATTTGTCAGAACTGTCTTCCAAGTTTTCCATTCTAATGTAGGAACATAATACTGTATGTGGGCCATGGTTTTCAAAACCTTTCTTTTTTGTTGTTAATATAGACACAAAATGTGTTACATCAGAAGTGAGGTTCAGGAGCTTGAGGATATAGCTAAGGTAGTGCGATGTTTGCCTAATGTGTCCCAGGTCCTGGATTTGAACCTTGTGTAGTGATACTTACCTATAATTTTAGCATTGGGAAAGGGGAAGGCAGGAAGCTTGGGAGTCATCCTTAACTACATAGGGGTCATATGAGGTTCTGACAAGAGAGGAGGGAGGGAGGGAGGGAGAAGGGGGGAGAGAAGGGACCCAGGCATCGCCTTTGTTATCATTGTTTAATCATGTCTTTGTAAGAAAAAGAAAACAAACAACTTCAGGAACTTGAAACCTACTTTGAGCCTTCCTATTTATTTAAGGGATCTTGGAAATGGATCTACTCTAGAATCTTCGTCAAATAAAATGGAAAGCAAGTGTCATGGAGAAGAGCAGGATGAACAGCAGGCATCGGAAGCTCAGGACAAAAGCAAACTCTGGCTTCTCAAAGACCGAAACTTAGCAAGAGAGAAAGAGCAAGAGCGAAGACGAAGAGAAGCAGTGAGTACACTCCAGCCCCAAGTCTAGAGGGACATGGCAACCACCATCTCTACACTCCAACCCCAAGTCTAGGAAGGGACATGGTGACCACCATCTCTACACTCCAACCCCAAGTCTAGAGGGACATGGCGACCACCATCTCTACACTCCAACCCCAAGTCTAGGAAGGGACATGGTGACCACCATCTCTACACTCCAACCCCAAGTCTAGAGGGACATGGCGACCACCATCTCTACACTCCAACCCCAAGTCTAGGAAGGGACATGGTGACCACCATCTCT
>PVIH01028002.1:0-15918 GCA_004025045.1 Sigmodon hispidus | reverse complement strand
GCGGAGCAAGGGGAACACTCCTCCATTGTTGGTGGGATTGTAAGCTTGTTCAGCCACTTTGGAATACAATATGGAGGTTTCTCAGAAAATTGAGAATCAATCTTCCCAAGGACCCAGCAATACCACTTCTGGGTGTATACCCTAAAGAGGCACATTCACACTCCAAAGGTATTAGCTCAACTATGTTCATAGCAGCATTATTAGTAATAGCAAGAACCTGGAAACAACCTAGATGTCCCTCAACTGAAGAATAGATTAACAAACTGCGGTAGATCTACACAATGGAATACTACTCAGCAGTAAGAAAAAATGATATCCTAAAATTCACAGGCAAATGGATGGATTTGGAGAATATCCTCCTGAGCGAAGTATCACAAACTCAGAGAGATAAGCAGGGGATGTACTCACTTATTAGTGGTCTCTACACAAACAAACAAGAAAAAAAAAAGCCAAACATGCCCAAGTGGCAAACCACAACCACTGAACAGCTTGGGATCAGAAATACCCTGGACTGACCCTTCAAACCCCAGTCCAAATATAGGAACACCTGACTCACTCTTGAGGGAGTGTGGACAGAACTGGATTTAGCCAGGAGTGGAGACTGATCCAAGCATTATAGGGTCAGTGGGACCATAGTACTGTCTGTTCCCTGCCCAGGGAGGGGTTGGGGAGTTGCAGAGAAGAAAAATGACCATATGTGGTGGGAGGGGGAAGAGACCTTGAATAAGGATATACAGGGATGGAAAAAAAATTCAGAGGGAAAGCTGAACACAAAGAAAATATATGTGTAGCAATATTATCTGTATTTCCACTCTTGATAAGCCATGCTTATGATTCTTATCCTCTGTATACTTATTGTTAACTCTTCGGCATTTTAATTTTTTTTTACTGTTTTTTTTTTTTTATAAATACAAAAGAAAGAAGGAAGAAAAAAAAAAGAAAAGCCAATTTAAAAAGTCATTAAAGCTGTGTCTAGCTGTAAAAAAAAAATGTTTTTAACAAACCAAATGAGAAATTAAATGCCAAAAATATATATTTCTAAAACTTTTACTACTATTTAAAACTTCAAGTAAACTATTACTATTTTAGACCTGCTGAATTAGTATTGGCTCAACCTGTTTCTACTTAAAGTGAAAAAAAAATACAAAATGTGACTCTGTGGATCCCATATATTACTTATGCGTATCTAGGTTTACATTTTAGTAAATCTCTTTAGACTTTGAGTTTAAATATAGAAATTAAATGTATGATGACTGATAAATTTTTTGTTTATTATATAAATTTTTACTGAGCTCAGGTGCAAGGAAATCATATAAAACTATGTATTATACTTTTAAATATTGAAAGAATTAGATTTTCATAGCATAATAACTATGTCAGAATGCAAGTTAATTGAAATCCTTTTCTAAAATCCTGCAATACATAATTGTGCTGAATGACTAGAAGAAATTTAAAAACTCTGTATTGATGATGAAGATTTAGGAAAAGAAAACCTGACTTTTACAAAAGTGTTTCTAAGTAACACATAGAAAAGCATCAGGCAATTTTGCTGAGAAAAATCATTAATTTTCTAAAGTCTTTGAAATGATATTTTAAAGTTTTGTTTTTTAGTTTGGTTTGATTATTATTCATTATTCCTACAAGTATAATTAGTACTGATTTAATAGCTTAATAAGACCAGACAAAGCAAATGTTATGCATTAAAGGATGGGTTTAGAGACATGTTTACCAATCATTCTGATTTTGATTTTTAATATATTTTGGTATTTGTTAGTTTTAAGCTGCAGTTGATCATACATGTAATTGTTCAGTGTGTCTCCAGGGTGGATACACATACCATGAATTGTTCATATCCAATGATGATTCTTTTTCTTCCTCTTCTTTCTACAACCTTGCTCAGTCTTTAGTAATTAAAATTCTACTTTCAGACTAGTGTTTTTTTTTTTTTAATTTCTACATATAAAAGAGAATATAAGGTACTTCTCATTCACTTAACATGTTTTTACTTAATCTATTTTGTTGCAAGTGACAAGTTTTAACATCTCTGTGACTTGAAAAACATATATGCATATAATATACATATACTACATTTCTTTTCTTTATAAAAACACTTTGTTTATGAATGTTTGTCCTTGTGGAACTATATGCAAATGAGGACATGTGCTTGTGAATGAGAGAAGAGAGTGTCAAATTTCTGTAAATAGTGTTAGGCTCAAAGCTTGACTCCCATAGAGACCACTGGAGAAAGGGATGTCCAGAGTGCTACAGCAAGGTTTATTGGCAACAAATATAAGCCAGGCAAGGAGCTTACTCCAAGCTTCTATAGTAACAGAGCAAGGAGAAGCTACTGTCCTTGGTTACAAGGAATTCTTTTAGGCAAAAGCTACAACAGAGTCAGTTGTTTAGGGGTGTGGTGTTTGCATGCTACCAATTGGCTCGTGCTCAGGGACTTTCTGCCCCAGAGCATCTTTGGACCCCATCTGGGTAGATACCACATGAATCCTACCTGGGATAGCTGGGTTTTGTTTGTTTGTTTCTTTCTTTTCAGAACTGGGCAAGTAAGAGTCTATTCTTCTCCCAGGACTGGTTAGATGTCTTGGCTAATCTCCCAGAACTGTGCAGGTAGAAATCTATCCTTCTTCCAGAACTGGGCAGATCCCATGCTAGGTCTATTCTTTTTCCCAGAACTGGTCAGGCATAGGACATGTTCTTTTTGCAGGACTGGTCAGACATATTTATTCTTCTCCCGGAAATGAGTAGGCTCCCTACCAGGATTCTAAAACTAAACTTAATTTTATCTTTTTTTTTTTTTATAAAACAGCTACTAGAATGCAAAATGAGATTTCTTGAGTTAAGTTTACTCTCTTCAAATAGCATTAGCAAACCAGAGAATTCACAGTACTGTTTAGTAATAATTTTCAGGAAATAAAATATAAATTGATTGATTTGAACATCAGTTGACTATAGTTTGAAGAGATAATATAAGAGCTCTCCAATGGTTTGTTATAGTAGAACAGTTTTTAGAAGTACTATACTTCTTGCTCCTTGGATTGGCAATGGTGACATGATGCCACTAATACAGGGTTTTAGCATGCACTTAAGAAGATAGAACTGTTGTTTTGTTCTTTTGGTTTGAGTCATTTTGGTAGTTTGGAAAAGATGCCCTTTAAAGGGAGTGGCAATAATGAGAGAGGTGGCATTGAGTAGATGTGGACCTGAAGGTAGGCTTTGAAATCTTATATATGTTCAAGCCATGCCCAGTGAGTCAGTCCACTAATAGTTGTCTTCTGATCAAGATGTTGGTAATACCATATCTCCCTGTAGGCTACTATGCTCTAGATCATGAGAATAATGAACTAAACATCTGAAACTGTAATCTTCCACATCACTTAAATGTTTTCTATTATAAAAGTTGCCATGGTCACGTGTCTCTTGACAGCATTGGAAACCTTAACAAAGAAGTTGCTGCCAGGATTATGGTATTACTGTGATAATACTGACAATGTATTTTTTGAAGGAATATGAATATTTGTAGACAGATTTTCTTCTGCCTACATGCTCACAAATAACAATACATAGACTTATTATTAATTGTAGAAGGTTTGTTTACTTTAGGCTTATAGCTCATATAACTTAATTTAACCCATTTCTATTAATCTATGTTCTGTCATGTACTTCCCCTCTTGTTTCTTCCTTGTCTCATGGTGTTACTATATATAAATTGCTGTCTTATTAATGGCCAATTTCTGTCAGCTAGACACCAGTTCAATACCATGATTCAAGGTATAAGCTTGTTGGGCAGTTTTAGCAGTGTCAGAATGCAATCAAACTATTCCCACAATAGAATTTGGGAGTGTAGATTAGAAAAGCATTTGAATGCTTTAAATTCTGCTTAATGAGCCATCCTAGTAGCAACATGAAAAATAGTGGTGCTGAATGGGATTTGATGAACTGTGTGAGGCTGGCTCAAAAGGTTTCAGAGGAGAAGATTTTTAGGAAGTTTCCAAGATATTTTTCTTCTGATATTTTGGTGAAGACTGTGGTTGCTATTTGCCCTTGTCTGGAGAGTCTGACAGAGGATAAAGTTGGGAGTTTTTTTTTTTTTTATTAATTTCATTGGAAATTGAAATCTCAAAACAGCCTAGTATAGACTCTGTTTTGTGGTTATAGTGTTAACTCTAATAATGTTTTATAATGAAAAGAAACAACTGGAACAATTAAAAACACAAAATGTACAGATTGCTAAAAGTGAAGTAGAGTTAATGTTTTATTAAAGAGATAAACAGATTAAGAAATGCAGTAAAGAGAGTGATGACCTCAGGTAAAGCTCTTACCCAAATAAGTTTCCAACCTTGTGAAAAGAAATTAAAGAAAAGGTTAGAGCCAGATGTAGTGGTGCAAACCTTTAATCCCAGTGTGAAGAAGGCAGAGGCTGGCTGGTCTCTAAATTTGAGACCAGTGTAGTTTGCAGAGCAACTTCAACCCATCAGGCAGTGAAGATAAACAAAAAGGTGGTGAAAATGTAATTAAATGAGAGGGCCATGTTTCATCTCCAGCAAGCAGCAGAACTTCATATGACAGTTTTGGCCATTTGATTCTGGAGTTAAGGATAAGAGAAAGTATCTATAAAATTTGCCCCGTGACTAAGGAAAGCTGGTGAAGCCAGGCATGTGTCAGAAGTGTCACTGAATGGAGGTCTAAAGAGGCCATTGTGTGAATCTGTGACATTGAAGCCTAAATTTGCCTTGAAGAACCCATAAGACAGAAGATGCCAAAGCCATGGGATACTTGATATAGAGAGCAGATAACAGGGAGCATATCTATCCCAAGAGAAAAAAAGTGTATTGGAGTCAACAAAAGTGAAAGAAATTGAAGATCTAAAGATATTGACATCAGATATGGAAATGCAAATTTTGGGGTATTTCCAGCTATTTTTTTTTTTGGTTCCTTTGGTCCAGTATTTTCTTTCTCTTCTACATTCCCTCTGATTTAGGAAAACTAATGTATATTGTGATTCTTTTTTAATTTTTATCTTATAAGTGATTACAGTTAAAGAGACTACATGAATCTCAGAAGAAACTTTGAACTTTAGACTTTTAAATAAGTTTGATATTATTAGAGACTATGGGGATTTTTGATGGTGGACTGAATGTATTTTTGCATTACAATATAGCTACAAGTCTTGGGATCAGAGAGTAGAATGTGATAGTTTGAATTAAAATGGCTTCCAAAGGGTGTGAGAGTAAAGTGAGGTATGTCTTTGTTGAAGTAGATTTGTTTTTGTTAAAGGATGTATGTCACTGTGAAGACAGTCTTTGAAGTCTCTTAAATGCTTAAGCATAACCAATGGGTCAGTCCACTTTCTGCTGCCTTCTGATCAAGAGACAGCCATCACTCTGTTTGTTTGCATGCCACCATGCTCTCTGCCATGATGATAATGTACTAAACCTCTGAGACTATAAGCTGCCACAATAATTAAACGTTTTTTCTTTATAAGAATTGTTGTGGTCCTAGTGAATTCTTAGTGCAATAGAAACCTTAACTAAGATAGTCATCTATCTTATGGCCTGTGACTAAAGTTGGGAAACTTTTTACTTGACAATGTATGAGGAGAGAATAATCAAAGATTTTATTTGAAGTTGAGATTATCTTATACTACATACATCAAATACATATTTTGTACTAATATTAACATCTTTTGTGGTAACATAAAATACTTTTGTGATTATCAAAGGGAGTTTCTGTATTTTTATTTAATTTTTTTTCATAAAAACTATTTCCCTCCCCCAGTCTTCTTAAATTCTTTCTACCTCCCTAACCAACCAACTTAATGGTCTATAGTGAGATTATGTCATTACATTGTAAATAATTATTCCGCCTACTGATTTAATAAAACTGCTGATTGGCCAGAGGCAGACAGGTAGTATGTTCAGGGATACCAGACTAAGAAAACTCTAGGAACAGGATGAACAGGGCAGAAATGCCACAGAGTTGCCAGAGAAGCCAGCAGATGCACAGGACAATTATGCTGCTCTGAGAAAGATACTAAACCACATGGCTGAACAAGATAAGGATGATGGGTTAGTTTTAGAGCAAGAGGTAGCTAGAAATATGCCTGGGCCCTAGGCAGATCACCATAAAATTAATGTAAGCACCTATGTGTTTCTATGGGACTGTGGGTCTCCAAGTCTGTAGGTCAAAACCTCAGGACCAGCAGGAAAGTCCAGGCCAGAAACTTCATACAACAATGACATTTTTTACTCTCTCAAAAATTTAAAAATAGGCAAAACAACAAAATAAGCAAGAAGTAAGAAAATTAAAACAGATCTTCTAAGAAATAGAAGATAAATAAGCAAAAACCACAAAACAAAAAATGAAAGGATATAAAAAATGCAGAGTCCATTTTGTGGTGGCCAACTACCCTTGGATATTACATATACCTTAGAGAATGGTTAATATACCCAATGACACTCTATTGGAAAAATTATTTTTCCTTTTATAGAAGATATCATTTACAAGGAGGATCTTTGTTAAGAATCAGATTTTGTGTCCACTTTCCCCTTTCAGTGGTGAGTCTACATTTAGATTGAACGTGTGCAAGTCCTAGCCTTGCTGCCAGTTTCTGTGAGTTTATATGTATATCAGTCCTATGTGGATCAGGCTGTTTCTTTAGAGTCATTCACAACCTCTTGCTTTTAGAATTTTTCTGCCTCCCCTTCTGCATAGAACCCTGAGTCTTGAAAAAAGGTATTTGATAAAGAGATCTCATTTAGGGCTGAGTGTTTCAAAGTCTTACACTATGAAGATTTTTCAAGGTATGAGTCTCTGCGCCATTTATTTTCTCTCCTAAGAAGAGGCATTTGTGATAAATGTTGAGTGACATTCTGCTCTATGAGTATTGAAATATGTCACTATAAGTCATGTTAATGTTATGTTCATTTAGAATAATGATTGGACTAAGTTTTCCCATAGGCGCATGATTTATCTCTTTACAGATTCTTTGCCACTTTAATAATATAAGGCACAAGTTCTACCTTATGAAGTAGATCTTCAATCCATTTAGAAAGTGGTTGACGATTCCTGTAATACTTATACCACTGTAATACCAACATATCTTACATGCAAGTCTATGTTTTTGGTCACAGAATTTTGTATCTAGGTGAAATTTAAGACTGTATTTCTCTTCAGGTACTATTCAAAGGACCTGCCACTACCATAATCACTAGTCAATAGGGGTGGATCTTCTAGCTGGTGACTAGCTGGATTTCTCCATATTTAAAGACATAAGTAGGTTTTACCTT
Organism: Sigmodon hispidus; assembly: GCA_004025045.1. NCBI lineage: Eukaryota > Metazoa > Chordata > Mammalia > Rodentia > Cricetidae > Sigmodon > Sigmodon hispidus. The sequence continues at coordinate 8,617 of PVIH01028002.1, read as the reverse complement.
CAACTGTAGTATCTAACCATCAGTGTATGTAGAATAACAAATAGTTTTGTCAATAGCCTGTGCTGCTTGAGGAATCTATGGGCACTCTTTGGACAACAACTCTACAAGAGATAATACATTCCTGATATTGAAGGTTTTAATTTGGGTATAACATATCTAGCTGAGGCATTGTCTCCATTATATAGTAACTTTATTTAAATTTTTTCTCATATATATTTGAGAGAGCTTCTAATGTATTTGTATACAGCATTTCAAAAAGCCTTTTGTGTTAGTTGTTCCCCTTTTCATCTTTACTTTGCTTTGCCATTCATCCACTTAATATTATTATTCTAGTTTCCCCTTTATCTTTTAAAAACATTGTACTCTATTTTATTTCTCTTGGAAGATTTCATCACCATTGAACCTTAATAACTACCTAATCTCTATGGTTATACATATTAAAACATATATAACTAAAGTTTAATGTCCAACATCAGCATATAAGATGAAACATGAAATAACTGTCTTTTTGCATCAGGGTTGACATATTCAGGATAAATCGTTCCTTTTACCTGTATATTTCATAATTTCAATTTTTTAACAGATTAACAATATTCTATTGTATAAATAACCACATTTTTATTATTCAATCAACAGCTGATGGACATCCAGGGTGTATTTATTTTCTGGCTATTATGAACATAGCAGCAATTAACATGGATAAACAAGTAGGATGTAGAGTCATTTTGGTATATGCACAAGAATTATGTATCTAGATTTTGTGATAGATATATTTTCAGCTGTCTTCAAATTGACCATATAGATTTCTCTGGTGGATGTACAAGTATGCTCTCCCACCAGCAATGAAGCATTACTCTCCTTGCATCATCACCAGCATGTGCTGTCATTGTATTATTAAACTTCACCATCCCAACTATAGTAAGTTGAAATCTCAAAATACTTTTATTTTGCATTCCTTTAATATCTAGATATGTTTAAAATGTTTTTACTGTTTCTCCACCATTTGTGTCTCATGTTTTGTCAATTCTATTTATTTCTATATTTACTTTATTTTGTTTCATTAATATTCATTTTAGTCCTTTACACATTCTAGATATTAAACTTCTAGCAAATATATAATTTATAAATATTATTTCTATTGTAAAGACTTGAACTTTGATCAAATGATAGTATACTCTTATTTACAGAAGTTCTTAAGTTTTATGAAGTCTATTTACTAATTATTGATCTCAATGCCTTTGTTAGCAGTGTCCTGTTCAGAAAAACAATTCTTTACCTAATGAGTTCAAGCATTTTCTCTCTCAGATTCTGGGTATCTGGTTTTATGTTGAATTCTTTTATTAATTTGGAGTTCAGTGCTTTTGCTTTGTTCGTTCCTTTTTTTGTAGAGTTATAGACATTGATCTATTTTCATTCTTATACATGCAGCAATCTCATTTGATAAATGTCATTTCTTGAAGAGGCTGTTTTTTCTCCAGTGTGTATTTTTTACTTACTTGTCAAACCTCTCTGTGGAAGTGTGGGGCTATGCCTAGGTCTTTTATTCTATTCCATTAATTAATATGTGTGATGGATTCTTTCTTTTTTTTTTCTTGCCAGTTCCCTGTGATTTTATAACTATAGATCTGTAATACAACTTGAAATCTGAGATGTCAATAGCAACAGCAATTCATTAATTCAAACAAGTTTAGTTGCCTTGTTTGATTTATTTATTTGTTTGTTTACTTACTTACTTAGTGTGTGTATGCTTCCATACAAAGGTGAAGATCAATTTTTTTCAATTTTCATGAGCGTATTTTTGAAATTTTGATTGGGATTGCATTGAATTGTTAGTTTTGTTTTGTTGTAGGATGGCTATTTTTGCTATAATAATCCTACTGTGCCATGAGCTTGAGTTACTTGACATAGTATCATAATACTTCATCCAGGAACTATACACTGTTTAACAAAAGCTCCCTTTATGAGATACCTACCTTCATGTTGTTATTCAAAAGGATCTACATGCCCCCCTACTCCAGACTGCAAATTACATAGACCATTTCCATTCACTTCTATTTCCTCTAAGAAACTGAAGTAAAGACTCTTTTTTCTGAAGACTCTATGGGCTTCAGAAAAGTAGAGTAGCTGAGCTGTTACTAAACTTCAAGCCTCCTCCTCAAGGCTAGATCCTGTAAATAAAATGTGAGCCACCATGGGAGAATAAGTTATCAAAACTCCACTGAGCTGTAAGGCCTGAGAACTACAACTATTCCAGGACTGGAAAGACATCCGTAATGATGGGATAGTTGGACTTACATCTTTTGGCAACCAACAGCTACTAAATTGAACCTAAAGCCCATTTTATAGGAGAGAAATCATGATCTTTGCCATAAGCTTCACCAGGAATCTGAAGCTTGAGAAAGAGTACATTCTACAGAAGAACATACTTTTTAATGTTTTAAAAATTGATATATTGTCCAACTATTCTAAATATTCCCTATCTATTGCAAAGAGATTATTTTTATAGTACAATATATCTTTATGACAGTTTCCTATCCCTCTTTTCCTCTCTGTTCCTTTCTATCTCCTTACCCCTCTGGATTTACTCCCTTTCTGTACCTTATTAGAAAAAAAAAGGCTTCAAAGAATACCAAAATAAAACAATAAAACAAGAGAAGCAGAAATCATCATATTGCAGTTGGACAACGCAACCCAGCAGGAGGAAAAGATTCCCAAGAACACGCAAAAGTCTCTGAGACTCACTATTTCTCAAAGTCAAATTTTCCATACAGATACTAAGCTAACAGTTATAATATATAGAACATGTTGTAGGCCAATGTACAACCTATAGTTGCTGCCTCCATCTATGGGATTTCATTTGCACCCTAATTAGTTGATTCCAAGGGCCTCATTCTTCAGATTGTCTCCATCCACTCTGATACTTACAATCTTTCGATCTTCTTTTCCAGGGGATACCCTGGGCTCTGAGGAGAGGGATTATATGGAGACCTTCAATTCTCTCTCTCTCTCTCTCTCTCTCTCTCTCTCTCTCTCTCTCTCTGTGTGTGTGTGTGTGTGTGTGTGTGTGCACATGTGTGAGGTTATGGATCTTTGCATATTTCCTCATATGCTGCCAGAGGAAGCCTCTCTGATGATAATCACATAAGGCATTGGTCTATACATAAATATTTATTCTTATATGCATAGATAAATATAGCTCTCACCTGACATCAACAAAGATTCTGTTTTTCAGCAACAAGAGGCTACTAAAGAAATTGAAAACTGCTTAAAGGGGAAATAATAAGTGACATTAAGAATTTTATTATCAATTGGAATGTCTACAATACAATTCATATGCCTAAGGATAAGAGAACTTTACAGAAGGGGCAAGATAAATTGCAAGAAGTAGAGGATTGAGATCCTTCTTAATAGATACTGTACAAATGACATTGAACCAATGAACTGTAAAATACATGGTTGCTTACCTAAAACCTGCATGACACAACACTTGTTAACAGTAAAACATGGATAGATAAAAATATAATAATGCCAAATCTCTATATCAAGAGCTACAGGTAGTCAAAGACTACGGAGGGAGTAAGAAATGATTTTCTTTAGGGATTACCTCACTGGGAAGTTATTTTTCCTATAGGATCAGATTTGGAAACATGTATATATGGACAAAACTTATTGGCCTCAAGAAGTTGGATAAATATGTAGAGGTTTCTGTGTGCGTATGTGTATATACAACAATGATAGAAATAGAAGAGGGATAAGTTTGAAAAGGCATTGTAAGGGAGACAAGAGAGAAGTTGAAGGAAGTGAAGAAGATGTGGAAATTATGTACCTGTAGTACACTTGCATATAAAATTCTCAAAATTTTAAATTAAAAATAATTTAAATAACAAATTTATCTGTATTTAATATTATTATTTTGCCTATCTTTTAAAAAATTGTCTTGTGGTTGTTTTACTGAGAATAACTTTGTGCATAATTGTTATGTGATGTTTATTGTTAACACATAAATATCAACTTAGTCTAGGTAGGGCATATATAATAAGCCACGGAAATGATTCCACCCAGGTTCAGTTTGGAGAACCTCAGTATTTATTATAGTTGTGTACAGGACCTTGAATGAATATACATGAATGTTTCAACCGTATGGGACCCTACACAACATTCTGGAAAGTTCATAATATATTCTACTCTAAGACAGCAAATGTTTACTGCTGATATAGCTCTGACTGTGAAGAGCTTGCAGACCCATATGAGCCTTCTCCAATCGCAAGAGTTAAAACTGAAATTCAGAAAAAAACTACAACTATAATAAAAATATAGAATAAAGAGAACTTTAAGTTATATCTTTCATCATATTTTAGAATCTACTTCCATATCCTCAACTAAAGTCTGTACTGAAACAGTTATAAAACAACATGCAACATGAATGACAAACTTAGAAGGAAACTAATTGCAAATGAAAGAAACCCTGCAGAAAACTCAAATCCAAGTGGATCAAAGACCTCAACATAAATTGAGCCACACTGAAGCTGGTAGAAAAGAAAGTGGGAAATACCCTTGAATGCATTATCACAAGTGACCACTTCCTAAATATAACATCAGTAGCACAGACACTAAGAACAACAATCAATAAATGGGACCTCCTGAAACTGAAAAGCCTCTGTAAAGCGAAGGACATAGTCAATAAGACTAAATGACAGCCTTCAAAATGGAAAAAGATTTTCACCAACCTTACAAGTAACAGAGAACTGATCTCTAAAATAAATAGAGAACTCAAGAAACTAGAGCCCAAAACCTTGAATTACCCAATCAAAAAATGGGGTTTGGAACTAAAAAGGGAATTCTCACAGAAGAATTACAATTGGCTGAAAGGCACTTGAAAAAGTGCTCAACATCTTTAGCCATCAGAGAAATGCAAATCAAAACAACTTTGAGATACCACCTTACACCTGTCAGGTTGGCTAAGATAAAAGACACAGATGACAGACTATGCTGGAGAGACTGAGGAGCAAGGGGAATACTCCTCTATTGTTGGTGGGAATGTAAACTTGTTAGCCACTCTGGAATGCAGTATGGTGGTTCCACAGAAAACTGGGAATCCATCTCCCCAAAGTTCTAGCAATACCACTACTGGGTATATAGCCTTTAGATGCACATTCACACTCCAAAGACATTAGCTCAATTGTGTTCATAGCATCATTATTTGTAATAGCAAGAACCTGGAAACAACCTAGATGCCTCTCAACTGAGGAATGGATTAACAAACTATGGTCCATCTACACAATGGAGCAGTAAGAAAAAATGATATCCTAAAATTTGCAGGTAAATGCATGGATATGGAGAATATCTTCCTGAGCAAGGTATCACAATCCCAGAAAGAGTAACAGGGGATGTACTCACTCATTAGTGGACTTTAAAAAAAAAAGGAGAGCAATGTCATTGTACAGAAGAATTCAAAGCTAGAACATAACTAAATGACACAATTTCTCACTTCTGCATTGATGGCCTCTGGCAGAGGTATATGTAAGGAAAGACTTGTTTTCATTAAGAGTCTGGCCACAGGGAGTTTAATTATGCTCCAGTAAGTAAATGAGCAGCATCAATGGGCAGTTTTGTAAATGAGGAGATCATGAGAGTGGGTATGATTCTGAGAGGTCTGATATCTCAGTTTGATGTAAAAACATAAAATATTAAATATATATATATAAAAGAAAAAAGAAATACTTTGATTAATATCAGGGTTTCACTTGCTTTGTAACTTTTAAAGGGTTTGTTCATATTATTACATTTTATGGAATTATATGATATGTATTTGTCTTAGTTTTTTAAGTCAGTAGAATTCTGTAGTAAGTCTATATTTTCTTGTGTTTATTTCTGTTATTGCTGTTTTTTATTTTTAGTATGGAGTATTTTATTAGTACTCAAGCAGGCTACAAAGTATGCATTTGTTAAAATCATTCATTAAATTTAGGTTTAATTTTGCTATCTAAAATCTCACCATTTTTTTCAGAATCAATTTATGGAAACAAATTCATAATGTATGTCCTTATGATTTTCTGGAATTTCATTCATATCTATTTGCCTTTCAGTTTCTAGTTTTATTGAAGTAGGTCTTCCCTATTTTGTTTAATTTTGTTAAGAATTTGTCTATTATGTTTAATCCTTAAAAGATAAATTAATTATTAATTAAAAATTAAAAATTAAAAATGGTAAATCCAGGAAGTTGATCCAAAATGAAAAAAGTAGTAAGCCGAAACAATTACCATATTATTCCTTTCAGTGTTGCTCATAATTCTGAAACATAGGAATCAATTTAAATGTCCAAAAATATGTCAGTTTCTTGCTTTTTATAAGTTTGAATAAGATGAAATTTTAACATAATTATGGAGATAAATGCCAACATTGAAATATATATGAAATAAATTGTTTAGCAAGTTGTGACAAAATCTTCAACTTTATATTATACATGTGGAGATATATTGTGTAATAATGATTGCCTGAAGACCAGAGGATAGAGCCAGCCAGAGTTAGCAATAATGGTCAGACAGTGGTGGCACACACCTTTAATTCTATCACTCAGAGGTAGAAGTAGAGATCAGTATAGTTCTCTTTAAGTTCAAGGCCACACTGGGATATATGAGGTTAATCCAATCCAGGAGAGACTCAGAGCCAGGAGGTGGTGGCATACACTTTAATCTTAGCACTTGAGATCTTAGGACTGTGTTTCCAGTACTTGGAAGCATACATGCCTTTAATCCTAGCGATAGGAAGTTTGAGAAAGAAAGTATTACGGCTGGGCAGAGAAAGGAATGCTGGAGGAGACAAGATTGGCCCCTTTCATTTCAGCCTGAACTTTTCCTATTCAATCTGAGGATTCATGGAGACAGGATCTTCTCTTTTAAAAAAAACTTTATTTATAAAATGATGTGAACCATTGTGCATCTGGAGGGTCAGGAAATGCACTGAGAACCCCCATCTGGCTCTGCCCACACCCTCAGGTCCTACCCCAGGAGGTCCTGCCCCTCACCATTGTCTCATCAATAGGATAGGTGGTCTTGTCAGGGAAGACACAGGTAGGCAGGATACCACCTTGCAAGTGGTATTTATTTATTTATGGAATAACATCTAAAGTCCTTTATATCCATGTATCCCCTTGCTCTCCCTCCCTTCCCCTTCCCAATCCTTCCTGATCAGCCTTCAGTCTTCCTTCTTCCAATCCCCAATCTCCTCCTCAAAAAGGGCAAGAAGTACCAAAGTGGATCAGCTCAGCATCCACTCCAGGCAAGTATAATTTCCTCATTCTAACATCAAGACTGGATTAGGTGTTCGGTGTTCAGGGTTCTCCTTTCAGCTGAGAAGTTGGCAAGGTGAATATTGGCTGTGTATTGTTCCTCCATTTCTTTGATCCTTTAGCACTTGCTCCAGTATCTGGCTCTGAGTTTTTATTAATACGAAATAGAATTTTTGAAATATATACGTAAATATTTATAAATTATGTTGATGTTTATACTGGTTTAATGCAATGCATGTTTGAATAAGATTCTATATGCAGATTTTGGTGTTCTAAATGTTAAATAATGACCAGAATTTTGTTAATAAAAATTTGTAGGAAGTACAGGGATATTCAATGATAGTACATATTTATGGAGTCTAGGGAACAATTCTGTGTGGCTACAGACACAGAAAAGTGGCATAAAAATATAAATATGTTCTATGGGTTCCAGTGCAAAGCAATGTATTAGAAACATACACATGCATGTTTTTCTTTCATGATGAATGCCTTTATTCATTCTAAAATACTGATATTCACAGAATGTTGAAGACTACCTCTTTTCTCTTCTCATAGATAAATTATTGGCTCATTTTTTTTTCTTAGTTCTCAAGGCCTAGCAGCAGGTAGATATTGGATGGTCCACCAAATTGTATATTTTTACTTTTACATTATTTTGTTAGCAATTTTAAACACATATTAGTTTATTTCATCTATTCTTAAACACCATGATTTATTTTTTAAGAAGTTTTTTAAAGAATTTTTACTATATGTTATATTTTTCAACATCTATGCTTTTCAAGGATTCAGTTTTCCCTTTAAAAAGTTTTTAGCCTTCTTCTTCCAAGTAATTGAACTAACCTGCCCAAGTTACCTAGTCCCAGTTTACATTTTGCTCAAGTGTTTCTGGATAATAACAAAGGTTACTTGGGTATATACTCCAAAAGTTGATGTGTTGCTGGTTCCTAACAGTTCCCTCAGGAGAGGGAGCAAGAAGGCATGAAGTCAATCCAGACCCTGGTAGTCAGCTGAAAAGGACTAACTCATTTATAAATAATGGAGAGAGCCTTACATGCCCTCCTTCCAGCACTCAAGATGTGTCAAAATTGGGGCTGGAGAGATGGCTCAGAGGTTAAGAGCACTGACTGTTCTTCCAGAGGTCCTGAGTTCAATTCCCAGCAAAAACCACATGGTGGCTCACAACCATCTATGATGAGGTCTGGCGCCCTCTTCTGTAAAACTGTATGCATTTGGAGAATATCCTCCTGAGCGAAGTCTCACAGACTCAGAGAGATGGGCAGGGGATGTACTCACTCACTAATGGTCTCTAAACAAACAAACAAGAAAAAA
>PVIH01028001.1:0-15919 GCA_004025045.1 Sigmodon hispidus | reverse complement strand
TTAATTTACACGTGTCTATGTCTATGTCTGTTTAAAATATTTTACACATTGATGTATATTAAATACATTGCCATTTCCATAATACAATTTCTATCTCTAATTATTTATACTAGTCCAAACATTTGTTATAATATATAGACAAGTTATTTTATATAACTCTATTTAGATATATTTTATATATAATTATATATAGTTAAGATATTGTTGTCATTTAATACAAAATATATATTTTGGTTAATATTCATAACATTGTTATACTTAAAATTATTTAAAAGAGCTATACACTCATTTTTAAAATGCCTATTTTTACAATGTTAACTTCACTTTCTTAGTTGATTAAGATTACAGATTATAGTTACTCACATTTGCCACCTAATAGTCAAGATAGTCAGGCTTTTCAAAAACATGTTAAAATACACCCAACAGATAAGTGTCTTCAACCACTTCATAGACCAAAAAAATATAACATTCAAGATTTTATTATCTCAAGTTTGGCCTTAAAAAACATGACAACTCCTGGCATCACCGTTCCTTTCTCAAAATAGTGTTAAACATCACAAACATCTTACAAAGAGATTGTCTTGTTTGACAAATAATGGCCTGAAGGGCAAAAGACAACACTTGCCCTAACTGCTGTCAGCATGCTCTCTGTTCGATATAGACTAACAAGATAAAAGATAAAGACCACCAAAGCCTGCCTAAACAAAATAAGACAGTACTACCAAAAAATTGCCTACTTCCATAGAGATTTGTCAAATATCATAAGCCAATAGCCACAAAAATAAATGCTCTAATTGTACAAAAAAATAATAAGTGACTGTCCAAATACTTAACTGTTGTTGTCTTATCCTAAATTTTAAAAGTTACTTTATCATGCTTCCGACTTCAGATATATATTTTCATTCTCAGGTCTTGATGATATTAAAGCCTAAATAGTTAAAGTTATTATTACTTCATATCTCAACAAAGACATTCAAATAATAAAACTTTATTGTTCAAAAAAACAACTTTAAAATAATCCCTATACATCTCCTCGTATAAACATTCTAAACTTTAAATTACACCTTAGATTTGTTATGTGCTAGCGATAGTTTGACCTCACTTATGTTAGTACATTTCTCTTCCCCAGACACCACCTTATGATAATCCCTATAATATATAGTTTTATACTTAGTTTAAAATCTTCTTATTTAGACAAAAGGGGGAGATGCAGCGGGAAATCAGAATCTACTCAAGTGAATTGAGTGCTGGAATGGAGAGGGGCATGATCAACGGGAAAAAGTATCTGAAATAGAGCACTCAGAGAGAGGACAAGAGACAAAAAGCCTGCTGGCTCTTGGGAGGTGCAGAGACCTCTAGTGTGGTTTCCAGAGTGGTAACACGAGTTCCAAATGTATAGCGTGTGGACAAGAGCTTTTCAGTTAAAAACGCTCCTGCACCTTACAACCTGACCCTTTCACCTCTTCTTAAAACCTCCCCTATTTTATAAGTAATTCTCACAAAATAAACATCATTTAAAACATATCTCACAGCGAGTCGTTACCGGGATAAGGTATGACAACACAATTTGTTGAAGATACTATCTTTTTCCATTTAATATTTTTGACCTCTTTGTCAAAAATCATGTGTTCATATGTATGTGGGTTAATGTCTAGGTCTTCAGTTAGATTCCATGGATCCACTAGTCTGTTTTTATGCTGGTACCAGGCTGTTTTTAAAACTGTAGTTCCATACTGTAACTTGAAGTTGGGGGTGGTGATGCCTCCTGAGATTCTTTTGTTGAGCAAAATTGTTTTGGCAATCCTGGCTTTTCTGTTATTCCAAATAAAATTAGTATTGATCATTCAAGACCTGTAAAAACTTGTTTTGGGATTTTGATGGGAAATGCATAGAATCTATAGATTGCTTTTGGTAAGATTGTCATATTTTACTATGTTGATCCTGCCTATCCAGAAGCATGGGAGATCCTTTCATTTTCTGATGTCCTCTTCAAATTTTCTTCAGTGATTTAAACTTTTTGTCAAACAGATCTGTTACTTCTTTGGTTATAGTTACACCAAGGTATTTAATGCTTTTTGCAGCTATTATAAAGGGAAATGTTTCCCTTACTTCTTTTTCTTTTCTTTTTTTATTATTATGAATGAAGAAGTCATATTATTTATCCTTGTTTATCATTACTCTAGGTCCATTCCCCACCCACCACACCACATCATTCTCTCTTCTCCACATCTCCCTAACCCCCCTATGGCTAGGCAGTCCCAAGGTCCCATGGTCACAATATTGCTTAATTCAGCCTCCACTCCTGGCAAATCCAGTTTTCTCCCTCAACAGCAAGATTGAGTCAGGTGATCCTCTAGGGGGAGTGGGATCCAAGGAGTCAGTCCAAGGTGATTCAGATGGTAAGCTGTTCAGGGGTTGTAGCTTGCAGCTTTGTATGCTTTGATTTTTTTCCTTTTTTTCCTTTTTTTTTTTGTTTAGAGTCCACTAATGAGTGAGTACATACCCTGCTTATCTTTCTGGGTTTGTGATACCACACTCAGGATGATATTCTCCAAATCCATCCATTTGCCTGCAATTTTTAGGATATCATTTTTGCTTACTGCTGAGTAGTACTCCATTGTGTAGATGTACCAGATTTTGTTAATCCATTTTTCAATTGAGGGGCATCTAGGTTGTTTCCAGGTTCTTGCTATTACAAATAATGCTACAATGAACATAGTTGTGCTAATGCAATTGGAGTGCAACTGTGTGCCTTTAGGGTATACACTCAGAAGTGGTATTGATGGGTTCTTGGGGAGATTGATTCTCACTTTTCTGAGAAACAACCATACTGCATTCCAAAGTGGCTAAACAAGCTTACACTCCCACCAACAATGGAGGAGTGATCCCCTTGAACGGCATCCTCTCCAGCATAGGCTGTCATCTGTGTCTTTTATCTTAGCCAATCTGACAGGTGTCAGGTGGCATCTCAAAGTTGTTTTGATTTGCATTTCTCTGATGGCTAAAGATGAGGATCACTTTTTCAAGTGCCTTTCAGCCATTCATAATTCTTCTGCTGAGAATACCCTTTTTAGATCTGAACCCCATTTTTTGATTGGGTTATTCAAGGTTTTGGGTTCTAGGTTCTTGAGTTCTTTATATATCTTAGAGATCAATCTTCAATCCCTCGTAGAGTTGGTGAAAAACTTTTCCCATTATGTAGGCTGTTGTTTTGTCCTATTGACAGTGTCCTTGGCTTTACTGAAGCTTCTCAGCTTCTGCAGATCCCATTTTTTGATTGTTGATCTTAGTGTCTGTGCCACTGGTGTTATATTTAGGAATTGGTCACCTGTGCCAATTTGTAGAAGTGTATTTCCCACTTTCTTTTCTATCAAGTTCAAAGTGTCTGGGTTTATGTTGAGGTCTTTAATCCACATTGATTTGAATTTTGTGCAGGATCTATATGCCCATATCTATTTGCATTTATCCACACACTACCATCCAGCTATGCCAACACCATTTGTTAAAGATATTATCTTTTTTCCATTGAATATTTTGGGCCTCTTGGTCAAAGATCAGGTGTTCATAGGTTTTGAGGATAATGTCTGGATCCTCAATTCTAATCCACAAGTCTTTTTTATGCTGGTACCAGACTGTTTATTACTGTAGCTCTATAATATAACTTGAAGTCAGGGATGGTGATGCCTCCTGATGTTCTTTTCTTGAGCAAAATTGTTTGGGCATTCCTGGAGTTCCTGTTATTCCAAATGAAATTGAGTATTGTTCTTTCAAGTTCTGAAAAATATTGTGTTGGGATTTTGATGGGCCGTGCACTGAATCTGTAGATTGCCTTTGGTAGAATTGCCATTTTTACTATGTTGATCCTACCTATCCAGGAACATGTGAGAGCTTTCTATTTTCTGATATCCTCTTCAATTTCTTTCTTCAGTGTTTTAAAATTTTGGTCAAATAGATCTGTTTCTTCTTTGGTTATAGCTACTCCAAGGTATTTAATACTATTTGCATCTATTATAAATGGTGATGTTTCCCTTATTTCTTTTGCAGCCTTTCTATCTTTAGTGTATAGAAGGGCTACTGATTTCTTTGAGTTAATCTTGTATCCTGCTACATTTCTGAAGGTGTTTATGAGCCGTAGAAGAATTGGAAGAATTTTGTGGGTCACTTATATATACAATCATATCATCTGAAAATAGAGATAGTTTCACTTCTTCTCTTCTAATTTGTATGCCCTTAATAGCCTTTCGTTCTCTTATTGCTTTAGCTAAAACTTTGAGAACTGTATTGAATAGATAAGGGGAGAAAGGACATCATTGTCTAGTTCCTGATTTTAGTGGGATTGCTTTGAGTTTTTCTCCATTAAGTTTGATACTGACAGTTGGCTTCTTGCAAATCGCCTTTATTATATTGAGATATTGTCCCTGTATTCCTCATCCCTCCAGATCTTTTATCATAAAGGAGTGTTTGACTTTGCAAAAGGCATTTTCAGCATCTAACAATATGATCATGTGGTTTTGTTCCTTAATTCGTTTATATGATAGATAACGTTTACAATTCTTCGAATGTTATACCAACCTTGCATTTCTGGGATGAAGCCTACGTGGTCATGTTGGATGATATTTTTTATATCTTGTTGTATACGGTTTGCCATAATTTTATTGAGAATTTTAGAATCAATATTCATGAAGGAAATTGGTCTTTAATTCTCCTTCTTTCTTGTGTCTTTGAGTGTCTTGAGTGTAATTGTGGCCTCATAAAAGGAATCTGAAAATATTCCTTTATTTTCTACTGTGTGAAATAGTTTGTGGAGTAATGGTAGTAATTCTTCCTGGAATGTCTGGTAGAATTCTGCACGGAAACCATCTGGACCTGAGCTTTTATTTTTGGGGAGGTTTTTAATGACAGCTTCAATTTCCTTAATGGTTATAGGCCTGTTTATGTAATTCATCTGTTCTTCATTTAATTTTGGTAAATAGTACCTGTCCAGAAAGCTGTCCATTTCTTCTAGGTTTTCCATTTTTGTGGAATATAGATTTTCACAGTATGGTCTGATAATTCTCTGAATTTCCTGGTGGTCTGTTGTCATGTCCCCCTTTTCATTTCTGATTTTGTTGATTTGGAAACTTTCTCTCTGCTTTTTCAAAATTTTGCATGAGCACTTGTCTATCTTGTTGACTTTCTCAAAGAACCAACTCTTTGATTCATTGATTCTTTGTATTGTTCTTTTTGTTTCAATTGTATTGATTTTAGCTCTATGTTTGATTATTTACTGCCATCTACTCCTTCTAGGTGAGTTTGCTTCTTACTTTTCTAAGGCTTTCAGCTGATCTGTTAGTTCTCTCATGTGGAATTTCTGTAGTTTTTTTTTCATATAGGCATCTAGTGCTATGAATTTTCCTCTTAAGACTGCTTTCATTGTGTCCCACATATTTGGGTAGGTTGTGGATTCATTCTCATTAAATTCTAGGAATTCTTTGATTTCTTTCTTAATTTCTTCCTTGATCCAAAGGTGGTTCAGCTGAGTGATGTTTAGTTTGCATGAGTTGATAGGCTTTCTTTGATTTTTGATGTTGTTGAACTCTAACTTTGGGCCCTGGTGGTCCGATATGTTACAAGGGATTATTTTCATACTTTTGTATCTGTTGATATTTGCTTTATGACCAATTATGGGGTCATATCTGGAGAAAGTTCCACGAAGAGCTGAGAAATATGTATATTCCTTTGCATTTGGGTAGAAGCTTCTGTAGATATCTATTCAATCCATTTGCATCATAATGTCTGTTTGACTGCTTATTTCTCTGTTGAGTCTCTGTCTGGTTGACCCATCCAGGGGCAAAAGTGGGGTTTGAAGTCTTCCACTATTAGGGATTGAGAATTGATGTTGGATTTGAGCTTTAGCAGTGTTTCTTTTACATAGGTATGTGCCCTTATATTAGGGGCATAAATATTCAGGATTGAAATCTCCTCTTGACCAATTTTTCCTGTGATGAATGAGTAATGACCATCTTGGTCCCTTTTAAGTGCTTTTTGCTTAAAGTCTTTGTTAGATATTGGGATAGCAACCCCAGCTTGTTTTTTAGGACCTTTTGACTGGAAAATCTTTTCCAAACCCTTTACACTGAGCCTGTGATTGTCTTTGTTGTAAAGGTATGTTTCTTGTGGGCAACAGAAGGATGGCTTCTGTTGTTGTATCCATCTTTTTAATGTGTGTCTTTTCATAGGTGAGTTGAGTTCATTGATATTCATGGATATTAGTAAGCACTGATTGATATTTTCTGCTATTTTTAGTGGTAACTTCTTTGTATTTCCTTACTCTGGGGTATTCTTCTGTGGGAATATTGATTGTTTGTGGTTTCATGGGTATATCTGCTTTCCTTAGGTTAGAGTTTTCCTTTTAATGCTTTATGTAGTGCTGGAATGGTATATAGGTACTGTTTCAGTCTGACTTTGTTATGAAATATCTTGTTTACTCCATCTATGGTGATTGATAATTTTGCAGGGTATGATATTCTAGTTTGGCAGTCATGCTCTTTTAGCATCTATATAACTCCTGTAGAAGGCCTTGTAGCTTTCATCATTTCTATTGTATATTCAGGTGTTATTCTAATGGGTGTCTTCATAGGTAAGTTGGCTCTTTTGTAGCTCTTAAAATTTTTTCTTTGATCTGTATCTTTTGTGGCTTGATTATTATGTGGCGCATTGACTTCTTAGGGGGTTCATATATATTTGGCGTTCTGTAAGTTTCTTGTATCTTTTTAGGCATTTCCTTCTTCAAGTTAGGAAAATTTTCTTCTATGATTTTATTGAATACATTATTTGTGCCTTTGAACTGGTATTCTCCTTCTTCTATTCCTATTCTTCTCAATTTAGGTCTTTCATGATGTCCCAGGTTTCCTGAACATTTTGTGTTATGGCTTTTTGGTTTTAGTATTTTCATTGACTGATATATCTATTTCAGCTACTTAGTCTTCCTCTTCAGATAGTCTCTCTTCCATCTCTATTGGGCCCTTCCGAGGCCGCGGGGTTGAGGCCCAGTGTAAATTCCTAAGCCTTCCTAGAGTTTGGTGACCTGTCTTTGGCCATAAACTCCAGGGGTGAGTGACTCAGCATAGCCTGATCTAAGACTGCCTCTGCCTAGCCTCTGCTAACATGCTATTGGCCCTTTTTTCCCCTCCCTACCTACAATATCCCAAGATTCCCACTCCCCTCTCACAGCCCTATATAAGCCTCAGACTGATGTAATAAAGTGAGTTCTTGCTTTGCCAAGGCTCCTGACTCAGCATGTGATTTCCACCAGGGGCTGGGGGTGCTGGGTCATTGACACTCATCATATTGTTCCAAACCCAGGGAGAGGCCAGCTGCTCCGGTTCTCCCTCCTCCCTATTCTTCCAGACAGAAAGAGTCCTGCACATCTCTTGCATTCTGTTGGCTATGCTTGCTTCTGTAGTTCCAGCCCTTTTCTTCAGGTTTTCTATTTCTGTCTTTGCCTCATTTTGTGCCTTTTTTATTGCTTCTATTTCAGATTATAGTTCCTGGCATATTTCTTTTCTTGTTTCTTTTTCAATCTTTTTGTCTTCAGTGTATAAGAGAGCTACTGATTATTTGAGTTAATCTTGTATCTTGCTACATTGCTGAAGTGTTTATGAGCTATAGAAGTTCCCTGGTAGAACTTTGCGGGTGACTTATATATATAATCATATCATCTGCAAATAGAGATAATTTTACTTCTTCTTTTCCAATTTGTATCTTTTTAATCTCCTTTGTTTTCTTATTGGTTTGGCTAAAACTTTGAGAAATATAGTGAATAGATAAGGGGATAAGGGAGCTTTAGGTTTTATTTTTTATGTTCCATGTATTTTAGAGAAAAGAGAAATTTTGTTACTGTATGATATTTTAGCTATTTTTAATGTTTTGCTTTTTTGCATAAAGCTTGATATTGATTTTCAAAAAACAATAAAAAATATAAAAACTAGAAAAAAAATGTTATCATTGAAGATACCATATACTTGGGTCATAAAAATTAGGTATATCAACTTGGTCCTCATCAAAAAGCTTTATTCCTACTACCTAGCTTGCATAGTGCTAAAGTATGCAATATACACTTTGGAAGAAAATTAATCATCATTTTTATGTTACTGTGAACCCTGGAAACTAAAATAATGAATGGTCTGCCCATTGGTTATAACAGAAACATGAATGTTATGAGAGTAAGCCAACCACTTTCTGTAGTGGGATTATGCTGTTACATTGTAAATAATTGTCCTTCCTACTGTTTTAATAAAAATGCTGATTGCCTGAAGGCAGACAGGAAGTGTGGGTGGAGCTAACAGACTGGGAAAACTCTAGGAACAGAAAAAAACAGAGCTGAGATGCCAGAGAGACCAGTGGAGAAGCCAGGAGATTCAAAAAACAACTATGCTGCTCTGAGAAATGGTACTGAGCTGTAAGGCTGAACAAGATAAGAGTCATGTATGCCTGGGCCATAGGTCAATAAGCATGAAAATAATACAAGTGTCTGTGTTTATTTGGTGTTAAGTGGCAGTGGGGCTTCAAGTGAGTCTGAACCTTGGGGCTAGGCTAGAAAGTCTAGCCAGAAACCTAATACATCTTTCTGATTGAATTTAAACATCTGTTCCATCTATTAGAACCCATACTTGTTACTTTTACCTGGGCCAAGAACCTATGGTTAGTCAAATTTTAGGCCATAGGAGAAATCTTATTACACTACTAATTTGCTAATAGGTCATAGTATTAAACTGACTCTTATTGAATGGTTGTTATAACTACAGATATGTGTATCAGTCAACCTCTCCTTGTAGAAGGAAATGTTTTTCTGACTAAACTTTAAACTTGCACAATCTGCCAAAGTAACAGTATTAATCTTAGGTATGATGACATTTCTTAAACATTAGTTTGAAGTAATATTATTAAGGTTTCCAAATAACTTGATGTGAAATCAAAGAATGTTAAAGTAGTTTAAGAGAATTAAAAAATAATGATTGATTAAGTTCAATGTAACATTTGGGTGTCTATGGGACTCCACTGAACAACTACTCAAGAAGAGATTAAACTATACCTGATGTTAGTGTTATTTGGTAACATGAGGTGTATACAAAAAAGACTTGCCTCTTATCCTCATTACAGGGAACTCTGCTGGGTCTTGTTTATATATATATGTTTATATGTATTTTGGGAAGCTTCTAGAGTACTCAGTTTTCATTTAGTCGTTTCAAAAGTCTAAAGACTTTAGGTGTTAGGTATCCTTTTCATACTCCTTACCCTATAAGATCTTCACATTTTTCAACTCAACTATTTTTTTTCATTATTTTCTCTTTTCCCTTCATATGATCTGTGTTCTCTCTATTCTTTCTTAATTCCCCACATCAACCTTTTACTTGTTTCCTGATTTCTATGGGTAGTCAAATTGAAAGATACATATGCAAAGATTTACAACTAGAGAAAACATGTGAAGCTTTGTCTTTCGTATCTAAGTTATCTCATTCAGCAAAATTATTTTTAGCCCCATGCACTTACCTGGGAATTTCATAGTTTTCTTAATATTTGAATACTTTTCTATTTAGTAAGTGCATCACATTTTCTTATTTCTGTTGTTAATTTTTTATTTAAAAAGTTCTTTTTTAATTTTACATACCAACCATAGTTCCCCTTTCCTCCCCTCCTCCTACTAGCCCCCAGCTTCTCTCCACCCTACCCCTCATCCACTTCGCAGAGAGCATAAGAACTCCCACAGGGAGTCAATATAGTCTGCATATCAAGGTGAGGCAGGAATAAACCCTTCCACTATATGAAGGCTGAGCAAGGTATCCCTATATAGGGAATGGGCTCCAAAAAGGCAGTTCATGCACTAGAGATAAATCCTGGTCCCACTGCCAGAGGACCCACAATCTTCCCAAGCCATACACTGTCTTCCACATTCAGAATGCCCACTTCAATCCAATGCGGTTTTCCAAGTGTCAGTCCAGAGCCCATGAGCTTCCAGTAGCTCAGCTGTATCTGTGGGTTTCCCCATCATGATCTTGACCCCTTTTCTTTATTCATTAGTTGATAGATATATAGTCTATTTCAATTTACTGGTTATTATCAATAAAACAATAATAAATAGGATGAGCAAATAATCTCTATAGTAAGCTATGGACTCCTTCAAGTATACAGTAAAGAGTTGTAGAGCTATATTATATGATAAGAGCCAAATTATATGATAAGACTACTTTTATTTTTTTGAGAAATGTCCACACTGATTTGTGTGACTACACTAGATTGCACTCCTACCACAATGGGTTAGTCTTCTGTTGTCATTTATTATTTTGATCTTAGCCATTATGACTATGACAGAATACGTCTAAAGGTATTTTTAAGTTTATGTAATGTTATATGAAATTTTAAGGACCTTGTAATCATGAATCAAAACAGTTTTATAATTAAATTGTTCCATCATGACTCAAGTGAAAAATATACCATCAAAAACATTAATAATATGTAAATATTGCAATGAATGATTATGTTCATTTTTCATTGAATTTCTTAGATTTAAACTTGTTTTATTACCAAAAATAACTATATGTAGTAAAATTAGAGACTTTTAGAAAATTATATGTAAAAATTCACAATTATATAACATCATATATGTACCTCTTCATGGTTTTTGTATATCAATCTACTGTTTATCTATGTAGCTACATATCTATGTATCATATAATTACATAACATAAGTAAATAGAATATTTCTGCATATATATAACATATGAAATGAACATAAACGTAGGGAAAATTAAAAAAAAATAACCTTATTAGTCCTAAAAACCAGATGCTACTTTTTATTACTGACCATATAAGATGAAAAAAATGCTTAAAAAATAGCTTGTTTAAAAATAATTCAAATATGAAAATATTTGTTGCTATATAATGATGAATATTTCACTGAAAATATTTTTTAAGTGGGAAAATTCTTGAACATGTTTTACTGGCTCTTTCAAAGTTTTATCTTTGCATATTTTGCCACCAAATTTAGAAAAGTGAGCAGCATAACATTATCACTTATGGTATCACAGTTATTCCTGTCATATTATGATTAGCCCTGATTGAAATGACATTTTCAACATGTACCAAAATTGTGAAAATGGTAATTACATTCTGCATTTACATAAGATTATTCTTTTAGCTTACCAATTTGTTATAAAAGCAGAATAGACATCATCTGTACAATAAAACAAGTACTACACTCTATGAATACTAAGATTATCTTTTGTACCAAATTCTTGATACTTGATCACAAATACATATTTGAAATAGCCAGAGCTATATTAACATAAAATACGGAAAATAAACATTTAAACTCACATGGAACAATTTTGTATATAGATATTTGTTTCACAGCCAATGTCTTCGACATGCATAATTCTTGCCTCCACACTCTATTCTTACTTTACATTGTACCTTATGAAAAATTGAGAAACTATAAAGTTTAAAACAGTGGACTAATCTCTTCCAGGAGAAACATTCAACCTCAAAGCAAATTTTCCTGAAAATATAATTGTCCACCTTTTCAGAAAAGCCAAAAATCTATCAACTAATGACTGGATAATGAAAATGTCACACACACACACACACACACACACACACACAACTTTTATTCAGAATGTCATTTGGCTAAATGGATTAAACTGAAAAATATTATATTGGATGAAGTAATCCACAGTCAGATAAGATGAATGCTGCAAGTTCTTTCTCATATATACTTTCTTGTTTTGAACACTTACATTGGTGGACTACTCTTAGAAGCTAGGAAGATAGAAAGTGATCATTTTGTGGAGCAGAAAGAACCTTAAGGGAAAGGAAGGGGATAATAGATGATACATAATATTAATGAAGGTGGGAAATACTAGGGAATCATAGAGTTAAGTGGCAATGAGGTTAGGAGTATATGAGAGAAGAGAGTGCTGTGGAAGGGTTAGCCAGCCCTTCATGGCTACGCCTCCCCAAAAACCTCAGACATATGAAAAAGTCACATGGAAACCTATTATTTTGTAAACTAGTTTTACAAGGGATATTGAAAGGAGGTGTCCTATTTGGATGAATCATAGATTATTACATGAAAATCTCAATGCCAAGTACTGGATATCTTCCTATAATCTATGGAAGAGCACCAAGGGCTCCCAAAATAGTATAGACTAGTGTTATTGATCTTTGTTGCCCAATTAAACCAGACAATAAGACATAGTTTCTGGAAACATCATTACCTTAGGTAATAGGACTCAGAAAAAAAATCAATCTCAAAATGGTCTGGAAGCTTATCCCTGCTGGCCACCATTCACAATATCAGAAAGTGATATGCAAATTGTTGCAGAAAAAATGTCAGTTGTCTTATCCAGCTGTGAGCCCTATGATCTACATCAATCCATCAGGCAAAATATATTTATTGATACAATAGCATGACTGCTACAGGGGTAACTTATGATATTCTGATTGGATTTTAGGGACAAAATTCAATATTTTAAACCTTGACAAAAGTCCATGGCTAATGAGACTTTACTTTCCTCATTATGTTAAGTGAGCATGAAGTGAAACTGTCATATATCTATGATACATGGATATATGATGAATGTCTTTTTAAAATTTTTATATATATTTATCATTTGGTGATTTTACATCATGCACTCCATAAAACTCAGTTATCTGTCCTCTCAGATTCATGCCCACTCTTATGATCACCCCATTTACAAAAATGCCCATTCATGCTGCTCGTTTTCTTACTGGAGCAGAATTACACTCCCTGTGGCCAGACCCTTAAAGAAAACAAGTCTTTCTTCATTCACACCCTTGCCAGAAACTGTCATCTAAATATGTTTATTCCCACAAATTAGTGAAGTCCTTAGCCTTGGTCTCAGATGTTTCAATTTGAGGACAGTAGTGTTTAATACAAATTTGAATTGGTCAATATATCAAAAATAAGGTTACAGTTTAGTGCTCACTTCTATATGGGTCTCTCTCTCTCTCTCTCTCTCTCTCTCTCTCTCTCTCTCTCTCTCTCTCTCCCATTTCCACCACTATCTCTATCTCTTTCTCTATGACTCAAGGAACATTATAAAAAAGGTAGTAGAAAGAATATTATCTATAGTTTTAGAAGGAGTGCTCTGAAAATGATGTCTTTAAGGTAATTGTAATGAAATCACAGCAGTACAAGCAATCTGTACAAGATTTGCTGGGCCCATCAACATTTCATCATGGATTGGGTAAGAACTGAATCTCTCTTCCATGAGGGGCTATGGGCTGTTAATGCTTTATATAGGCAAGCATGCCGTATTCTTCATTGATGTAGTCCCTGGTAAAGTCTCATTTAAATAATCCCATACTTATGAAGACAATCTTAATTAAATGGAGTGGGACACAATGAAAAGTCATTGAAGAAGGAGAGAGATTGGGGAGGAACACGTTCAGTAGAATGGGGTAAGGAGAGGAAAGATCAGTGGAAGAGGTATTGTAAAAGAACATTTGATCTATATGTATATATTGTAAAAAATATCAATTTCACAAACCAAAATTTTGTGAAAAATTGTAACTGCATTATAAATATAACTTAAAGTTTTGATATGTATTGAATTTTTTTGACAAATCAACCATGAAGAAAGATTAATAATACTTAATTTACATATTATACTAAATATCTGCTATTGGTTATAAGGTGTTTTGCTAATTTGGAGCAAGTTGCTTCATTATTAAAGTAATATTGGTTCTCAAACTCACAGTCTCACTGCTTGTCAAAATGATTTCTTTAAAGTATTACATATATTTCTGATAACTAGAAGTAGTAATGAGGAAACAAGAGGAGAAATGTGGGAGATAACGAAAGGAAAAAAAAGTCACAATACTATGCTAAGGAAAGTGACATTATTTTTGAAATGGATTCACACTGCCCACACAGAAAGGAATATAATCATGAATGAGCAACACCTAGAAAGCATCGTATTTAATTTACCATCACATGCTTTTCTACTTACATTTTCAGGACTGAGACCTTGAAGGATAAATACAATTAATCATCTAAAATGGGACATGACACCAAAAGCATACTTCTTGTGCAATGGATGAAAATTTTTAAATTTTCTATATCTGAGTGAATTGTTGTCACAACTATCTAAATTCTAACCTTCTCTCATGCACAGGTATATGTTAACCTAAGTGAGCTCTCATATCTCAAATTATGGCTCAGCCATTAAAGGCTAGACTCACAACCAAAAACATATCAAAGGAAATATTTTTAGAAATCTTTATTACTTAAAATAAAATCATGAGAAACATCAATGCTTGTTAATTTTCTAGGTGAATTACAGGAAATCAAGATTTTTTAAACTTTGATGAAATAAATTAAAATGTAAGGTTTGTATCTTCTTCAACATTGATAGCCATTTGTGCATTTTCTGAAAATTTTCCTGTAACCTGCAAAAATCTGGCATCCATGTAACCTCTTAAATGTGGAGTTACACTTTCTAAAATTTTGACAGAGTATTCTCAAATATTTGTGGGCAAATGGAGTGCTCATAAAATTATAACTTTATAGGAATCAGTTTCCAGTAAATCTTATCTGATTATTTTTTCTCATTTATAACTCAGCATCACAATTTAAGGTATACATGTTTAGAGTCTCTTTTAGGCTTTAATTTTCACTTTTCATAATGTGACATATGACCTTGGGTAACGTGCATCGGGGCATTATAAAATATTTGTTCAAGATAGTTTGTTCTGAAATATTGATGTTATGTGTGGTTCTGAGACACCCATGATTGTACTTTTTCAGTTCAAAAACAAGTTCTACTATGGAAAAAACAGTCAGAAGAGAAGAGAACTATTCTGGAACTGAGAAAGAGGTCATGGAATAGCTTGAGGGTATTGCCTTTACATACAAAGAAGTAGAGAGGGCAATCCATTAATGATTTTCAGAGATAAGGACTTTAGAAACCAAACAGTTGTGCCTGGGGCATAGAAGAGAAAATAATGGCTCAGGACTTAGTCATAATTTATTAGGATACTTCTTACTTTCTAGGATTTCAAATTTGTTATCTTCATCTCTGTTCCATATTCACCATGCCTTTGCCTGCTGTTCTTTTGAGTTATCTCTCTTTCTCATTTTCATCCCAAGATCACTCTGCCATCTACTTTTTCCTTTTGAATTTATCTTATCTCACATTCATTACATTGACTTTAGTCTATCACTCTATATGCACAGGAAAGATGTGAAATCTCCCTCCTTTATGTCTTAGAAACCCAGTCTCAGGCACACATGAATGATTGAAGGCTTTTTTAGCCTAATTTTCAACAATAGCAAAGGCATTTTTAATTCATTGTTTTCAGAATCATGAATGGTATTCTTTTTTTTTCCTTCTTTATTTTGTAGTTATCAAGAAAAAAAACAGTAAAAAGAATTTAAAATGCTGAAGAGTTAACAATAACTATACAGAGGATAAGAATCATAAGCATGGCTTATCAAGGGTGGAAATAAGATTGCTACATATATATTTTCTTTGTGTTCATCTTTCCCTCTGAATTTTTTTTCCATCCCTGTATATCCTCATTCAAGGTCTCTTCCCCCTCCCAACACATCTGGTCATTTTTCTTCTCTGCAACTCCCCATCCCCTCCCTGGGCAGGGAGCAGACAGTCCTATGGTCACACTGACCCAATAATGCTTAGATCAGTTTCCAATTCTGGTCAAATCCAGTTCTTTCCCCCCTCCCTCAAGAGTGAGTCAGGTGTTCCTATAGTTGGACTGGGGTTTGAAGGGTCAGTCCAGGGTGTTTCTGATCCCAAGCTGTTCGGTGGTTGTGGTTTGCCACTTGGGCATGTTTGGCTTTTTTTCTTGTTTGTTTGTTTAGAGACCACTAGTGAGTGAGTACATCCCCTGCTTATCT
>PVIH01028000.1:0-15925 GCA_004025045.1 Sigmodon hispidus | reverse complement strand
AAGGCTTTTTTTCATATCTTCTTTTAGAGCTTCGATGATCATCAAAAAGGAATTTTTGGTGTTGCTTCCTTCTGTTTCCTCTTCATTGCTCAGTTCAGGTCTTGTATTTGTAAGATCGCCACTCTCTTCTGGAGTTACCATGTTGTCCTTTGTATTATTATGTAATTTTTTGCACTGACGTTTGCCCATGGCTTCAGTGATTCACAATTAGATGGGTCCTGGTCAGCTGTGGCACTCGAGTTTGTGTGCCTCCTGTCACCTCTCTGGTCAGGGTCTGATTCTGTCTTTCAGAGACCCCTGCAGTTGTTGGTTCGCTCAGTTCGATGTTGTGGTGGAGAGCCTTGTAATTTCCCTCAGCAGGAGCTATGGGTGTGGTGACAGGCAGAGTTTGCCTGCCCCTGCTCCAGAGTGCGCTGGGATTCTGCAGACAGCACTCGGTTCCGGGAGCGGAACCGAAAGCCAGATATACACTTCTAAGAATTGGCACTGGTGACCACTTCCTAAATATAACACTAGTGGCACAGACATTAAGATCAACAATCAATAAGTGGTATCTCCTGAAGCTGAGAAGCTTCTGTAAAGCCAAGGATACTGTCAGTAGAACATAAAGGCAGCCTACAGAATGGGAAAAGATTTTCACCAACCTTTCAAATGAGAGAGGATTAATCTCTAAGATATATAAAGAACTCAAGAATCTAGAGCCTAAAACCTTGAATAACCTAATCACAAAATGAGGTTCAGAACTAAAAAGGAACTTCTCAGCAGAAGAATTATGAATGGCTGAAGGTCACTTGAAGAAGTAATCATCTTCTTTTGTCATCAGAGAAATGCAAATCAAAACAACTTTGAGATACCACCTGACACCTGTCAGATTGGCTAACATAAAAGACACAGATGACAGCCTATGATGGAGAGAGTGTGGAGCAAGGGGAACACTCCTTCATTGTTGTAAGTGTAAGCTTGTTCAGCCACTCTGGAATGCAGTATGGCGGTTTCTCAGAAACCTGAGAATCAATCTCCCCAAGGACACAGCAATACCAGTTTATGGTGTATACCCTAAAAATGTACTGTCACACTCCAATGGCATTAGCTCAACTATGTTCATAGCAGCATTATTTGTAATAGCAAGAACCTGGAAACAACCTAGATTCCCCTCAACTGAAGAATAGATTAACAAACTGTGGTACATCTACACAATGGATTACTACTCAGAAGTTAGAAAAGATGATATCCTAAAATTTGCAGGCAAATGGATGGATTTGGAGAATATCCTCCTCAGCGAGGTATCACAAACCAAGAAAGATAAGCAGGGGATATACTCACTCATTAGTTGAATCTAAACAAAAAAAAGGAAAAAAAAGAGCAAAGTATGCCCAACCTGCAAATCACAACCACTGAACAGCTTGGGATCAGAAACTCCTTGGACTGACTCCTTGGATCCCACTCCCCCTAGATGAACACCTGACTCAGTCTTGATGTTGAGGGTAGAAAACTGTATTTGCCCAGAGTGGAGGCTGAATAAGCAATATTGAGACCTTGAGACCCCCTGCCCATGGGGGGATGAGGAGATGTGGAGAAGAGAGAATGACCTGATGTGGTGGGAGAGGGAAGGGACCTTAAATAAGGATATACAAGGATAGAAAATGTGACTACTTTATTAATAATAATAAAAAAATAAAGAAAAAAATCAATTATGGAATTTACTGTTAAATAGATGGAGATTCAAAACAATGGTACTGAGTTTTGATACTCAAAGGCAAAAATACAAATAATTTATATTTTATTGAATTGGTCACCTCCCACAAAATTCTATTAAAAAACATAAAATCCTAATACAGGAGAAGCTTTAAAAGTTGTACACTTATGAAACAAATATAAAAGAAATAATAAAATAATAGTAGAGACCTTTTAGAAAACAGGCATCTTATGTCACCCAGAGTATCCTTAAGTGCCAAGATGGAGTTAAATGTTGTTTAGTTCTTGTCCAAAGGGATTCCCTGGAAATCTCCAATAAACAGTGGTTACTGCCAGGGCTGTTACTTACTAACCAAAAACTGAGTTCAAGGCCTTATTACTCATACCAAAAATTATATATCTCACCATACATGAAAAAGTTGAAGTATAATGAAAACTTCACCCCCTAATCAATAGTGTGTATATTACTTAGAAATTCTGGAACACACATACAAGTAGACAATATAGAAAAAGAGACTTTGGAACACATAAGCCTTTTATTTTAGTCAATTCTAACATAGTCAACAGCCTATGCTAGAGAGGTTGTGAAGCAAGCAGAACACGCCTCCATTTTTGGTGGAAGTGTAAGCTTGTTCAACCACTCTGGAATGTAGTACGGTGGTTTGTCAGAAAACTGGGAATCCATCTCCCTAAGGATGCAGCAATACCACTATTGGGAATATACCCAAAGGATGCACATTTGTATCCCTAAGGCATTAGCTCAACTATGTTTATAGCAGCATTATTTGTAATAGCAAGAACTTTGAAACAACCTAGATGCTCCTCAACTGAAGAATTGATTAACAAACTGTGGTACATCTACACAATGGAATACTACTCATCAGTAAGAAAAATGATTTCCTAAAATTTGCAGACAAAAGAATGGATTTTGAGAATATCCTCCTGAGCAAGGTATCACAAACCCAGAAAGATAAGCAGGGGATGTACTCATTCGTTAGTGGACTTTAAACATAAAAGCAAAAAGCAAAGCATGCCCAAGCTGCAAACCACAAACACTGAACAGCTTGGGATCTGAAAGTCCTTGGACAGGCACCTTGGATCTCATTCCCTCCAGAGGAATATCTGATTCAGGCTTGATGTTGGGGCCAGGAAAGCTGATCTGCAGGGAGTGAATGCTGAACTAAACCACATTAGGGCCTTGGGACCTCCTGCCCTTGCTGGGGAGGAGATAAATTGATGTGGAGAAAAGAGAGTGACTGGAAGAGGTGGGAGGGGGAAGGGAATTTGAACAAGGGTATATACATAGATACAAATATGACTTGATTTATAAGAAAAAAATATTTTTTTAAAAAAAGAACACACAGTCCTAAATATGATGTTTTCATGAAACTCCTGTTCCCAAACTCAACTATGTATGTAGAAAGGAGACAGGAAGAGGAAGACTGTAACAGCTATAAAAGACACAAGACTTTGAGAAAGCTCTGTCTTTCAAACTAACAGGATTGATATGCATATTAGAGCAATAATTATGATATTATGCACAAGGCAATGCAAATGAGATTCTGACCCAGAGAGTGGGAAAACACTCAAGCTCCCACGCAAAATAAAGGAGGTCTTGGTAATGGCAATGAAAGCTCCATTTTCTCTAATATAGGCTTACTGGATTTATTAATCATACTTCAGGACAAGCTCCAATAATAGAAGTATTTGATTGACCCAAGAGAAACTCAGTGGTATTTTAATATATACTCTATCTCATTTTGGTTTCCTTTGTCAATTTTTGGGCTTACTGGTTTTGATTCACATATTTTGCTTTCCATTTTTTTGTTTAATTTTTGGAAGGCTCATCTGTATTGTTGTTGGTGTTTGCTTTTAAGTAGAGGGGAAGAAATAACATAAAAATGGTGTATTTAGGTTGGGGAGATCAGATATAAATTGGAGATGAAAAACATGCTCAGATTGTATTGTATGCAAAATTTTAATTACAGATAATATATAAATAAATATTAAATATCTTAGTTACTAAGATAAAGCCAAGTTACTAATGGTGGGTGATTTCTTTTATATATTTTTTATTTAATTTTAAGTGTTTTACTGAGAATCAGCCCTTGGACTATGAAAATGGTACTAGTGGACATGCTTCTGGTACAACTCAACAGGAAAATACAATGCATTCTTTGAATATATATATATATCGACGAATTTGGAAATATTTCTGGAAGGCAATTTTCTAGAAAACATGTCAAAAAAACTTGTGCTTGAGTTTTGAATCTGGGGCTACAGTATGATTAGTGTTGTTTGATAAGTATTTTCAAGCCTACAAGACAATGTATGTGCATGATCTCTGGAGGTAAGATTATGCATGTTGAGTAGCAGTTTCATGCCAGTTGATTTTAGATGATTCAATCACTATGTAATAGTGGATGTGCTGTTAGTTGAGATTAGGCAAAACTCATAAAGTATGTGCATGGTCTGCTTGTCCAGACCTAGCACTTAGATTATGAAAATGCCAAGGCAGCAGTGGTAGAGGGCTACTCAAAGTTTAACGCTGATAAAGGTACTATGTGATCAAAGCAGGCCTCTAATGTGAGAAACGCTCTGCTGTACAAGGTTCTGGTGAGGCTATAAGGCAAAATTAGTACATTTTTTTGCAACTCAAGATAGGCCTGAAAAAAAGACAACATGTATGACCCTTATTATTGGATATTGACCAAGAAAATCTAATGCAGGCAGTACATGCAGAAAGACAAATAGAAGAGATAAATGATATAATGAAAGATGTGTGCCTTGAGAGCATTATCAGATATATATATATATATATATATATATATATATATATATATACATGGAATGCCTGCGATGAGCATTGGATTTTGAAGTATGGTGATATTAACTATGGAGAAAATATTTTAAAAATGTAGTATATCATTTAAGAAGCCATTTGGTAGACTACTAATGGGGAAATACTTAAAGTATATACTCAAATGAAATAAATAAATATGATAATCACCAAATAACTAAGGAGACAATGCCCCAACTAGCAAACTTCTGATACCATATGAAACATCATTTCAAAAATGGGTTACATCTAATTGTGTTGCCATAAAAGTTGCCAAAGGATATCTATAAATAATTCAGATTATTCCAAAGATGATTAAACAGGTACAAATGCTCTCATGCTGAATATAACATTTAAATATCACTTTTAACACAGAGAAGACAAGCTGGTTTATAAGTGGACCCTTCACTGCTTCTGACAAGAGTTGAAGGTACTTCAATGTATTCTGGGCACTAATGAAGAAGAGTAATCTTAAACTCAAGAATAAACTTTGTGAATAGTAATGTTTACCAATCTGCATGATTCACTTATACAATAATAGCACTAACACTGGAAATATAACTGCCTACAATCTGGTTGAATTTAGGACCCATTCGGTAAAATGGAGCCCATACTTCACACTACTTATGTGGCCAGGAACTCAAGAAAGTATAGGCCTAGGTTCAAGGAAAAAAAATACAAAATATCACTGTTCTTTTTAAGAAGTAGAGCTATAATATAATTTGTCATGACATTCTACTACACACATAGGCTGATGTCTCACTCAGCATTCATCAGTTAGTTTTCTTTTACAGTAGATAGGAAGTAATATAGATTCACAACTGAAAATTTTACAGAAAGTAAGAAACTTGAGACCATTTAATCTTCAATGTGATTTCTTCTTCAACACATTTACCTATGGATAAACTTAGGTAGTTTTAGAAAGAAGAGACTGAATATTTGTAAAAGCCAGAAGAGATAGAAGACATGAAGAAAACAAGGCCTTCTAATGATGCATACATGAACTCAGAGAGACTGTAATATGAACAGTGGCAGTACAGGTTAAATCTGGAGAAAGTTTCAGTGCTGAGAGTAAAAAGTCGACACCATCTACCAATCATAAGCAAGAATTTATTGCCAACTGCAAGCAGATTGGAAAGAAAATTTTATTCACTATGTATAAAATAAAGAATAGGTCCCCAAGAAAACTGTGAATGACCAATACACACAAACCACAATGGTGTTCTTGGAAACATTTTTTTTGTATGTTTGTTTGTTTTGGGAATTTGAGCATTTTTTAATTGTTTTTTGAAAATCAATATCAAACTTTATATGAGGAAACAAAACATTCAAGATAACTAAAAAATATTTATACAGTGATAAAACCTCTCTTTTCTCTAAAATACATAAACATAAAGAATAAAATCTAAAGATGAAGAAAGCACAGTAGGTCACAGTAGGTCACAGCCACATATGTACTTATGGATACCACAATTTCTGCAAAGCAACCCTTTTACCGTCAAACCAGAGGTTGGTTTGGTTTGAGTGTGTGTGTTTGTGTGTGCTTATCCTTCTGGGTTTGTGAGACTTTACATAGGAGGATTCTCCAAATCCATTTATTTGCCTGTGAATTTTAGTATATCGTTTTTTCTTACTGCTGAGTAGTACTCCACTGTGTAGATGTACTACTGTGAGAAGCCGCACTCACTGCCGCCATTCCAACATGGCGGCGACATCCTGCGTTCTAGTGTAGACTGCGCAGGTGCAAGGGGAATTTTGACTCCTTGTGCTCTGCCTCTCCCGTGGCGTCACCTCGCCCGTTGGAGCTACAGCCAATCTGAGTCTGACAGGTCCTAAGCAGGGGCCAGTTTCCTATATAAGGGATGGGTTTTAGCTGTTTGGAGTCTCCATCTTGTAAGCTTATGCTCTCCCTCTCAAGACGCATTAAAAAGCTTTTCTGCAGAAGGATCCTAAGTGTGCAGTGTCATTCTTGCTGGCGAGACGGTAGTGCGGGACATACTACAGTTTGTTAATCCATTCCTCAGTTGAATGGCATCTAGGTTGTTTCCAGGTTCTAGCTATTATGAATAATTCTGCTATGAACATAGTTGAGCTAATGCTTTTGGGGTGTGAAAGTGTATCTTTAGAGTATATGCCCAATAATGGTATTGGTAGATCCTGGCAGAGATTGATTACCAGTTATCTGAGAGATCATGATACTGCATTCCAGAGAGGCTCAACAAGTTTACACTCCACCAACAATGGAAGAGTGTTCGCCTTGCTCTGCATCCTCTCCAGCATAGGCTATCATCTATGTTTTGATCTTAGCAATTCTGACAAGTGTAAGGTGATATCTCAAATTTGTTTTGATTTGCATTTCTCTGATGGCTAAAGAAGTTGAGCACTTTTTCAAGTGCCTTTCAGCCATTTGTAATTCTTCTGCTGAGAATTCCTTTTTTAGTTCTGAACCACATTTTTGGATTGGGTTATTCAAAATTTTGGGTTCTAGTACCTTGAGTTATCTATTTTAGAGGTCAGTCCTCTGTCACTTTTACGGTTGGGGAAAGTCTTTTCCCATTCTGTAGGCTGTCAATTTGTCATATTAACTGTGTCCTTGGTCTCATAGAAACTTCTCAGTTTCATGGGTCTCACTTATTAAATATTGTTATATTTAGTGTCTGTGCTACTGGTGTTATATTAAGGAAATGGTCACCTGTACCAATATGTTGGAGGGTATTTCCCACTTTCTTTTCTATCAAGTTTAGCATAACTGATTATATGTTGAGGTATTTAATCCACTTGGATTTGAGTTTTATGCTTGGTGATAGGCTTATATCTGCTTACATTTTTTATACACACTGCCATTCAATTATGCCAACACCATTTGTTGAAGATAATATCTCATTTCCATTGAATATTTTTTATCTCTTTGTCAAAAATCAGGTGTTTATAGGTGTGTGGGTTAATGTCTGGTACTTCAATACTATTTCATTGATCCACAAGTCTGTTTTTATGCCAGTACCAGGCTGTTTTTTTTTTTTCACTGTAGCTCTATAGTATAACTTGAAGTCAGGGATGGTGATGCCTCCTGATGTCTTTTTGTTGAGCAAAATTGTTTTTGGCAATCCTGGCTTTCCTACTACTTCAAATAAAATTGAGTATTATTCTTTCAAGATCTGTAATAAATTGTGTTAGAATTTTTATGGGAATTGCATTTAATCTGCAGATTGCTTTTCTTAAGATTGTCATTTTTATTATGTTGATCCTACCTGTCCAGGTATATGGGAGCTCTTTTCATTTTCTGTTATTCTCTTCAGTTTCTTTCTTCAGTGATTTAAAGTTTTTGCCAAACAGATATCTTCTTTCTTTGGTTATAGTTACACTGAGGTATTTAATGTATTTACAGTTATTATAAATGGTGATGTTTCCCTTATTTTTTTCAACCTGTTTGTCTTTAGTATATAGGAGGACTACTAACTTTTTTGAATTAAGCTTGTATCCTGCTATATTGTTGAAGGTGTTTATCAGCTGAAAAAGTTCTCTGGTAGAATTATGTGGATCACTTATATATACAATAATATCTGCAAATATAGACAGTTTCACTTCCTTCTTATTCCAATTTGTTTCCCTTAATATTTTTTCATTCTCTTATTGCTTTGGCTAAAACTTTGAGAACTATATTGAATAGATAAGAGGAGAGGGGACAGCCTTGTCCAGTTCCTGAGGTTAGTGGGATTGCTTTGAGTTACTCTCTATTTAGTTTAAAGTTGGCCATAGGCTTCTTGTAATTCGCCTTCATCATACTTAGAAATTATCCCTGTATTCTTGATCTTCCCAGGACTTTTATCATAAACAAGTGATGGACTTCATGAAAGGTTTTTTCAGCATCTAAGGAGATGATCATGTGTTTTTTCTTTCAATATGTTTATATGCTGGATGACATTTATAGTTTCTCCTATGTTGGACCATCCCTAAAATTCTGGGATAAAGCCTACTTGATCATGGTGGATGACTTTTAGAATATGTTGGAATATGTAATCGGTTTCCTCAAATTTTGTTGAGTATTTTTGCATCAATGTTCATGAGGGAGATTGGTCTGTAGTTCTCTTTCTTCGTTTCATCTTTGAGTGACTTGGTTATCAGGGTGATAGTGGCACCCATAAAAAGATTTTGTCAGTGTTCCTTCAGTTTCCACTGCATGAAACAGTTTTTTGAGTATTGGTATTATTTCTTCTTTGAAGGATATACAAGTATAGAAAGTGTGACTTCTTTGTTCATAATAATAAAATAAAAGAAAAAAATGAATATCTGGTAGAAATCTGCGGTAAAACCATCTGGTCCTGTGCGTTTCTATTTGTGGAACTTTTAGTAACTGCTTCAATATTCTTTGGTGTTACAGGTCTGTTTAAGTCTTTAATCTGATCTTGATTTACTTCTGGTAAGTAGTACCTGTGATAAAACTGTCTATTTCATTGCGGTTTTCCATTTTTAGTAGAGTACAGATTTTCAAAGTGTGACCTGATAATTTTCTGGATTTCCTGGGTGTCCGACATTGTGTCTCTTTTTTCATTTCTGATTCTGTTTATTTGAATATTATCTCTCTGTCTTTTGGTTCACTTTGTTAAGGGTTTGTCTATCTTGTTGACTTCCTCAAAGAACCAACTTTTGATTGATTTATTCTTTGTATTGTTCTCTTTGTTTCTATTGTACTGATTTCAGCTCTAAATTTGCTTATTTCCTGCCTTCTATTCCTTTTAGTGAGTTTGCTTCTAATTGTTCTAAAGCCTTCAGCTGAGTTGTTACCTCTCTTGTGTGAGATTTCTCTTGGTTTTTCATATTAGAATCTAGTGCTATGAATTTTCCTCTTAACACTACTTTCATTGTATCCCATAAGTTTGGATATGTTGTGGATTCATTTTCATCAAATTCTAGAAAGTCTTAGATTTCTTTCTTAACTTCTTCTCTGACCCAGAAGTGGTTCAGTGTAGAGATGTGCAGTTTCTGTGAGTTTGTAGGCTTTCTGTGATTTTTGTTGTTTTTAAATTCTAATTTTAGTCCATGGTTGTCTGATATGACAGAAGGGATTATTCCCATTTTTGTACATATTAATATTTGCTTTATGACCATGTGGTCAATTTTAAGAAAGTTCCATGCGGTGCTTTTAAATATGTATATTCCTTTATGTTTGAATGGAATCTTCTGTAAATATCTATTAAGTTCATTTGCATTATAACTTTTGTTAGGCCCCTTATTTCTTTGTTGAGTCTTTGTCTGGTTGACCAATCCAAGCGTGAATGTGGGGTAATGAATTCTCCAACTATTAGAGTGTGACATTAGATTTGGGGTTTAAGTTTTAGTAGTGTATTATTTACATATAAAGATGTTTTTGTATTAGGTGCATAAATATCTTGGATGAAGAGCTCATCTTGGTCATTTTTTCCTGAGACAAATAAGTAATATTTGTCCTGGTCTCTTTTGATTGATTTTAATTTGAAGTCTACTTTGCTGAATATTAGGATAGGAACACCACTTTGTTCCTTGGGGCCATTTGATTGGAAAATTTTTTCCAAACCCTTTATTCTGAGCCTCTGTTTGCTTTGGAGTTGAGATGGAGTTCTTGTATGATACACAAGGTTGGCTTTTGTTTTTGTTTCCATTGTGTTAGTGTGTGTCTTTTTTTAATCTTTATATTTTTTTACTAAGTAGTGTCTTATTCACTAACAAACTGCTACAAAACTGATTTTATATTGATAGATGGAATATTACATTCAATAATTTATTTTCAATTGGAAAGAAAATTTATTCAAAATATATTTGGTCAATATGTTTAATTAGTATTATATTTAAGAAATAGAAAGAAGAGTTGAATATCTTTACTAGATTCTGTAAATATTACTTGATACTTGTAATAATATAAATGAGTAACAAAAAAAGTCCATAGATGCCTGAAATCCACAAATCATATGACCTTGATCAGCTCATCTCCACAAATCTGTTTGAGGACTGTAATTGTAGGACTGAAGAGATAGTATGTATTAATACAATTCTCAGGGTGAAAGAGACTTTTTCAGAAACAGTAGCTTTTGTATGAGAAAGAATAGCTCAAACACTATGTACTATCATTAGTGTTTTAGCATCAATACACTTTAAGACATAATTTTGTATTCAAATTATTGACTTTTAAAATACAATTGTAATCTTTGATTTAGGGTAACAGTAATAGCAAAGGCAGTATTAATAGTAACAGTAAGATAGTGCATATATAATGATGCATAATTATTAAGCACAATTTATTCATTATGACTATATCTCTTCAATGTGATGATATAATTTACTCTTTTTCATAAATTCCTGAGAAATGGAGACATAAAAATATTAAAACCCAAATGAATTATGAGAAACATTAAAGTTTAGAGCCTAAATGTCTTACCCTGACCATTTTACCAGACAGAAAATAATCTAATATTCTTGTTGAGGTCAAGGAGTCAATGCACTATAAATGGCTTTAGAAAAATGACATGAAGTTTTAAAGTGTTTCCCAAATGCAAATATATTTTTCATTATGAATAAAGTTGTATTTTTATCCATGTATCCCCTTGTTCAAACTCCCTTCCCCCTAATGCCTCACCCAGTCACTTTCTTCTCCCCATAACTTTATCTCTTCCCCAGTAAGGGCAGGAGCTCCCAAGGTTCCAAGGGGGCTTAGTTCAGCATCCATTCCAGGCAGATCTGCTTTCCTCACCCCAACATCAAGATTAGGTCGGGTGTTCCTCTGGAGGGAATGGGCTCCAAGATGCCAGTCCAAGGAGTTTCAGATCTCAACCTGTTCAGTGGTTGTGGTTTGCAGCTTGGATGTGTTATGCTTTTTGTTTAAAGTCAACTAATGAGTGAGTACATCCCCTGCTTATCTTTGTGGTTTGTGATGCCTCGCTCAGGAGGATATTCTTCAAATCAATCCATTTGCCCTCATATTTTAGGATATCATTTTTTCTTACTGCTGAGTGGTATTCCAATTGTGTAGATATGCAACAGTTTGTTAATCTATTCTTCAGTTGAGGGGCATCTAGGTTGTTTCCACGTTCTTGCTATTACAATAATGCTGCTATGAACATGGTTGAGCTAGTGCTTTTGGAATGCAACTTACATCTTTAGGGTATGTGCCCAGTAGTGTTATTGTTGTATCCTTGGTGAGAATGATTTCCAGTATTCTGTAAAACTTCCATACTGCATTCCAGACTGCATGAACAAGTTTTCGCTGCCAACAACCATGGAGGAGTGTTCCCATTGCTCTGCAACCTCTCCAGCATAGACTGTCATCTTTGTCTCTTATCTTAGCCAATCTGACAGGTGTATCTCAAAGTTGTTTTGATTTGAATTTCTCTGATGACCAAAGATGTTGAAGATTTTATCAAGTGTCTTTTAAACATTTGATTTAATTCTGAACCCCATTTATTGATTGGGCTATTAAGGGTTTGGGGCCCTAGTTTCTTGAGTTCTCTATATATTTTAGAAATCAGTCCTCTGTCAGTTGTAGAGTTGGTGAAAATCTTTTCCCATTCTGTAGACTGTGGGGTTTTTTTGATGACTTTGTCCTTTGCCTTTCAGAAAATTATCAGTTTCAGTTTATCCCACTTATTGATTGTTGTTCTTAGTGGCTGTGCTGCTAGTGTTATATTAAGTAAGGGGACACCTGTGCCAATGCGTTGGAAGGTATTTCCCAATATCTTTTCTATCAGCTTCAGTGTAGCTGTGTTTATGTTAAAGTTTTTGATCCATTTGGATATGTTGGATATTAGTTTTGTGCAGGGTGATAGGCTTGGATCTATTTGCATTTTTCTATACACTACCATCCAGCTATGCCAACATCGTTTGTTAAATATACCATTATTTCTTTCATTGAATTTTTTGGGCCAATTTGTCAAAGATCAAGTGTTCATAGGTTTTTGGGTTAATGTCAGGAATCTTCAACTTGATTTCATTGATCCACAAGTCTGGATTTATGCCAGTGCCAGCTTGTTTTTATTACTGTAGCTCTATGGTATATCACGAAGTCAGGGATGGTGATTTCCCCTGAGGTTCTTTTATTGAACAAAATTGTTTTGGCAATCCTGACTTTCCTGTTATTCCTAATAAAATTGAGTATTGTTCTTTCAAAGTCTGTAAAAAATTATGTGGTGATTCTGATGGAAAGTCCATTGAATCTGTAAATTGCTTTTTGTAGAATTGTCACTTTTGCAATGTCCATCCTACCTATCCAAGAACAAATGGATCTTTCCATTTTCTAATATCCTCTTCAATTTATTTCTTCAATGACTTAAAGTTTTTGTCAAATATATCTGTTAATTCTTTGGTTACAGTTACTCTAAGGTGTTTAATGTTATTTTCAGCTATTATAAAGTGTGATGTTTCCCTTACTTATTTTTCAGCCTTTTTATCTTTATTGTATAAGAGGGCTACTGATTTCTTTGAATTGATTTTTTTTTCTGCTACATTGCTGAAGGTGTGTATCTGCTGTAGAATTACTCTGCTATAATTTTATGAATCACTTATGTATACAATCATATCATCTGCAAATAGAGACAGTTTCACTTCAACTTTTCAAATTAGTTTCCCCTTAATCTACTTTTCTTCTCTTATTGCTTTCTCTAAAACTTCCTTATTTAGTTCCTGACTCTAGTAGGATTGCTTTGAGTTTTTCTCCATTAACTTTGATGTTGGCTATTGGCTTCTTATAAATTGCCTGCATTATATTGAGATATTTTCCCTTTATTCATGATTTCTCTAGGACTTTTTTCATAAAAGAGTATTGATTTTGTTAAAAGCTTTATTGGTGTTTAAATATATGATAATGTGTTTTTTTCCTTGTGTTTGTTTATATGATGG
Organism: Sigmodon hispidus; assembly: GCA_004025045.1. Taxonomy (NCBI): domain Eukaryota; kingdom Metazoa; phylum Chordata; class Mammalia; order Rodentia; family Cricetidae; genus Sigmodon; species Sigmodon hispidus. Next base: position 2,529 of record PVIH01028000.1, on the reverse strand, counting down.
ATGACCTTTAAAGTTTTTCATGTGTTGAACCATCCCTCCAATTCTGGGATGAAGCCTACTTGATCATGGTGTATGATATTTTTTATTTGTTGTGATATGTGGTTGACCAAATTTTGTTGAGAATTTTAGCATCAATATTCATGAGAGAAATTGGTCTGTAATTATCCTTCATTATTGCCTCTTTGAGTGGCTTGAGTATGAGGGTAATTGTGGACTCATAAAAAGAGTTTAGCAATATTCCTTCAGTTTCTGCAGTGTGAAACAGTTTGAGGAGTATTGGTAGTAGTTCTGCTTTGAATGTCTGGTAGAATTCTGTACTGAAACCATCTGAAACAGGGCTAAAAAAAAAACAAAACAAAACTAGGGAGGCTTTAAATGACACTTCAATTTTCTTTAGTGTTAAAAGTCTGTTCCAGTATTTAATCTGAACTTGATTTAATCTTGGTAAATGGTACCTGTCCAAAAAGCTGTCCATTTATTCTAGGTTTTCCATTTTTGTGGAGTATAGATTATCAAAGATTATCAAAAACTGATAATTGTCTGGATTTCCTGGGGGTATCTTGTTATATTCCCTTTTTCATTGGTGATTTTGGTGATTTGGATATTCTCTGTCTGCTTTTTGATTAGTTTGAGTAAGGGTTCATCAGTCTTGTTGACTTTCTCAAAGAAACAACTCTATCATTCATTGGTTCTTTGTATTGTTCTTTTTGCTTCAATTTTATTGATTTCTGCTCTAAATTAGATTATTTCCTGCTGTTTACACTTTCTAGGTGACTTTACATCTAATTGTTCTAAGGCTTTCAGCTGTGCTGTTAGTTCTCTAGTGTGGAATTTCTCTAGGTCTTTCATATAGGCATCGAGTGCTATGAATTTTCCTTTTAAGACTACTTTCATTGTGTCCCACAAGTTTGGGTATACTGTGGATTCATCTTCATTATATTCTAGGAAGACTTTGATTTCTTTCTTAATTTCTTCCTTGATCAAGAGGTGGTTCAGTTGAGTGATCTTTAGTTTCCATGATTTGATAGGCTTTCTGTGATTTTCTAATTTTAGGACCTGGTGGTTTGTTAGGATACAAGGGATTATTTCCATTTTTATCTATTGATATTTGTTTAATGACTGATTATGTGGTCAATTTTAGAGAAAGTTTCATGTGCTGCTTAGAAATATGTATATTTCTTAGTGTGTGGGTGGAAGGTCTTGTAAATATTTATTAAATCCATTTGCAACTTAACCTTTATTAGATTATTTCTCCGTTGAGTCTCTGTTTGACCTATTGAAGAGTTAAAGTTGGGTATTGAAGACTCCCAATTTTAGGGTGTGAGAACTGATGAGGGATTTGTGCTTTAGTAGTGTTTCTTTTTGGTGCCTTTATATTAGGAGCATAAATATTCAGAACTTAAACCTCATCTTGATCAACAATCTCTCAGATGAATAAGTAATGTCCATCCTGGTCTCTTTTAATTGATTTTAGTTTGATGTCTCTTTTATTTGATATTATAATGGCAACCCTCGCTTGTTTCTTATGACCATTTGATTGAAAAATCTTTTCCCAACTGTTTACTCTGAGCCTATGTCTGTCTTTAATGTTGAGGTGTGTTTCTTGTATGCAGCAGAAGGATGGCTTCTGCTTTTGTGTCCATCATGTTAGTGTATGTCTTTTTATAGGTGAATTGAGTTCATTGATATTAAAAGCTAATAGTGACCACTGATTGATATTTCCTCTTATTTTTGGTGGTAGCTTGTATGTATTTCCTTTTTCTGGGCTTTTCTTCTGTGGGATTATTGATTGTTGTTTAATGGGTGAATCCGGGATCCTTAAGTTGGAGTTTCCCTCTAATGCTTTCTGAATTGCTAGATTTGTAGATAGGTATTGTTTAAGTGTGACTTTGTCTTGAATATTTTCTTTACTCCATCTATGGCGATTGTTAATTTTGCTGGGTTTAGTAGTCTAGGTTGGCAGCTACAGTCTTTTAGTGTTTGTATAACTTCTGTCCAAGATCTTATTGCTTTCATTGTTTCCATTGTTCTGATTGCTCTGCCTTTATAGCTAAGTTGGCCCTTTTGCAGCTCTTAAAATTTTTTCTTTGTTCTGAATGTTTTGTGGCCTGGATATTATGTGGAAAGCAGATTTTTTTGGGTTAAATTTATTTGGTGTTCTGTATGATTCTTTTATATTTTTAGACATTTTCTTCTTTTAGTTGGGAAAGTTTTCTCCTATGATTTTATTGAACACATTATCTGTGGTTTTAAGCTGGTATTCCTCTCCTTCTATTCCTATTTTTCTCATGTTAGGTCTTTTCATGATGACCCAAATTTCCTGAATATTTTGTATTATGGCTTTTTTGGTTTTAATGTTTTCTCTGACTGATGTATCTATTTCTACTAATCTGTCCTCTACTTCAGAGATTCTCTCTTCCATCTCTTGGACTCTGCTGTTTATACTTGTATCTGTAGTTCCAAGTCTTCTCTTTAGATTTCTGTTTCTACCTTTGCCTTATTTTGTGGCTTTTTTTTACTGTTTCTATT
>PVIH01027999.1:0-15927 GCA_004025045.1 Sigmodon hispidus | reverse complement strand
GAGGGGGAGGGGACCTTGAATAAGGATATACAGGGATGGAAAAAAAAATTCAGAGGGAAAGATGAACACAAAGAAAATATAGGTGTAGCAATCTTATTTGTATTTCCACCCTTGATAAGCCATGCTTATGATTCTTATCCTCTGTATAGTTATTGTTAACCCTTCCACATTTTAAATTCTTTTTTTACTGTGTTTTTTTGATAAATACAAAATAAAAAAGGAAAAAAAAAAAAAAGGAAAATATCCTCCTAAGCAAGGTATCACTAACTCAGAAAGATAAGCAGGGGATGTACTCACTCATTAGTGGTCAATAAACAAACAAACAAACAAGAATAAAATCAAAGCATTCCCAAGATAAAAACCACAACCACTGAACAGTTTGGGATCAGAATCACCCTGGGCTTACTCCTTGAATACCACTCCACTTAGAGGAACACCTGCCTCACTCTTTAGGGAGGGGAGAGAAAGCTGGATCTGCCAGGAGTAGAGGTTGAACTAAGCAATATTGTGTCAGTGGGACCATGGGACCGTCTGCTGCCTGACCAGGGAGGGGATGAGGAGTTTTGGAGAAGAAAGAATGACCTGATGTGGCGGGAAGGGGAAGAGACCTTGAATAAGGATATACAAGGGTAAAAAGTGTGACTTCTTTGTTAATAATATAATAATAATAATAATAATAATAATAAGAAGAAGAAGAAGAAGAAGAAGAAGAAGAAGAAGAAGAAAGAAACAGCAAAAAAAGTTATATCACTGTGGAGTTAAAATATTGATGTTAAAAATTCTTCAAATCCCTAGTAGTGAACAGTTCAAATTAAACCTAAGATATTCTCAGTTAGTGATGTTTCACCTGGTAAAGAAAGAAATACTGCTAGGCTTATTGAGTAACATCTTTGTTCATATTTGCCTATAAAATTGGTATTTTAATGTTGAGGAGCTTTATATTCTAGGTATTTATGCCTGGACAATTGTCCTTAATAGTGTTAAAAAACTAATGAGGGTTATATAAAGAACTGAAAAATAAAAATAAAAAGCATATGATAGCTTATTTGAGGAAAAAAAGGTAGAAATGCAGAATATGATTTTATAAAACAAGTAAGGATGAAAAGAAAGACTAAATTTAGAAGAGTGAAAGAATGATTTATTTAGTCTTGCATGGTTTAGCTTAAGGTAAATGTAAGACCTTCTGGAGGCATATCATAGAAGTCACAAAGGAAATTTTAATTCCTACAACTCTATTACACATAAGTATTAAACTCAAGCCATGTAACTCCAGATGCAAGATACATTCACAGAAATAACTTTTCCTGAACAAAGAAACTGCAAAGAGCTTTCCATTTTTTCAACACCTTCTTTTAACAGTTTCTATTTTTTTTTAAAGAATGTAGGTTAAGAGTACAACTACATGAGAGATTCCTAAATGAATGCACTTCTCTTTTGATCTACATTTTCCATCCAGCCCATCATCATTCTTTGTATTATGTGGAATAAAAGGAAAGAACAAAGAATAAACAAGTATAGGAGAGATTTCATGAAGAAATTCATGAAAATTTCTATAGTTTCCTTTTTTGTTTTGTTTCTGTGCTTTCTAAAAATTTGTTTTTTTTTTTCAGAAAATAATATGAAGTAGAAATGGAGTGGGTTGGGGGAAGATATCTTGGAGGTGCTGGGTGAAGGGAAAGGCTATGACTGGGGTGGAAGGGCAAGGGAAGGTTGAATGGGGATATTCACAGATGAAAGGTATGACTTTCTTCATAATAAAAATAAATACGTATGAATAAAAAAAGAAAGTTGATAAAACACATAAAAATACAGTATTTTAGACACAGAGCACATTACAAAGGCAGTAACAAAAATGCAGTACTGGAACTGATGAAGTGTTTGAAAAAGAAAGTACCACTAAATCACTTATCATTGCCTGGAAGAACTACATGAGATAACAGAATGTAAAATCTATGTAGCTAAATGTAGTATGTTGAAAGGATACCACCGAGCAAATGAAAGCCTAGTGACATTGTCAGGCTTAGACATTCTCTCACAAAATCCTAAATGAAAAAAAAATCTCCAAACTTCAAATATAAAATTCTAGGTGGTAGGCCTCAGAATACAAAATATCAACAAATAGGGAAATTCAATAATATATGTCACAGAAATTCATGTCATTTAGAAGGTTACATTGACTTAGATTATTTAAATTACTGAGACAGACAACTATTCTTGTTACCAGTGAAATTGTTTCAAAACATAATCCAAAGAAAAATAGTCACCTTGTCATCACAGAAAAAAATGAAATAATAATGATTGTATTTTCTAGATTATTTTAATGTTTATTTTGGCTTGTCTATTTTTTTAATTCATATTTTGTTGTGTAATGTTACTTTAAATATATAAAGACATGTTACATGAGCTTATGCAAATATATGTTCCATTTTTATTCTGTAAAAGTGGTGAAACCCTAGGCAAAAAAGATAAAGAAAAAAAGTTAATATAAGTTAAAGAATAAAGCTATCCAGAGATGAACCTAAACTAGGCCAATCATTCAAAATAAATAAGAATTTTTAATTTCTCCATTTGGAAATTGGTTGAAGACCCAAAAGGAAAAGCATTGAAGAGTACTGCTGTACTTTATATACTGTGTTTTAACAGGCATTTTATAAAAATGGGATTTACAGTTGCCCTTTCTTTTCTTACACCTACCCAATTTTTCTCTATAGTTATTATGCTTCTTTTATCTTTCCCATTTCTATAAATTTTGTTATTTACATATTGAGAGTAAACCACACTGTAACCCCTAGTACTACTGTTTCTGAGCCTTACAGATGACATAAGAAAACTGTACACATTTTTGGCTTGTTTGTTTCACAGCAATTTATCACTGAAGATATTCTCAAATCATTATATGTTTACTATCCAGTTAAATTCCCAAATGTAGAGCAACAAAGATTTTTATAAAAACAATTCCAGTATGACTCAAATAAAATCAAATGAACTAACAGAGGGGGAAATGGAGAAATATTTTAATTAGTTTAATTTTCCATAATAGTAGATTCATAATAAATCAGAAACACAAATGCCATAGCAAAACATTGTCAGAGGCCAGAGAGAAGTTCCCAGGTTTGATATCTTGGTCAGGCCTGCCCTGGACCAGGGCTAGAAGAAACCTTCCCCAGCATCCTATGTGACAGCCAAACCCACCTCCAATGCAGTCTGTGTCATCACAGTGGGAAGGGCATCATTCTGAACCTCAGAAACTCATGGTGACCATGGCAGAATAAGAGTCAGTCATCTGCAGACAGCAAGGAGTCTAGGTCAAGAGCAGAGTGGGAGAGCTGAGTGAGAGATGAATGCCTTATGACAGCATAGATCTCACAACCTGTCCAGAGTAAGTAATAGTGCAGACTTCATGTCCAGGGTAGACAGAAGAGAGAAAACACTTGTAGCAACAACTGACTAAGATTCCGTGAAGACCTGACAAAGAGTGAACCAAGGAAGCAATGAGCAGACATCATTGTAAAAATTCATATAACAATATGAAGAAATGAAAGGCACCACCAGAAGAAGTAGATGGCTCTAAAACACCAAGAATTCAACAGAACAATGAAGACAAAACAGAAGGAAACAGCAATGCAAACACCTTTATAAAGATTATAGAACCTTAAAAGAGGATATAAGAGTCCCTTAAAGAAATAAAAGAAAATATGAATAAAAAAATTGGAAGAGATGAACAAATCCTTGAAAGAAAGCAAAGAAAGAAAAATCAAACAAATTAAAGAATCATTCTAGAAACTAAAACTTAAAATAGAAACAATGAAGAAGGCACAAAATGAGGCAAAAGAGGAAATAGAGAATCTGAAGAAATGAACTGGAACTAAAGATACAAGCATAATCAACAGAATACAAGCAATGGAAGAGGGAATCTCTGGAGTGGAAGACTGAATAGTGGATATAGATGAACCACACAAAGAAAACACTAAAACCAAAAAAAGCCATAAAACAAATCTTTCAGGAAATTTGGGAACACCAAGAAAAGGCCAAACCTGAGAATAATAGGAATAGAAGAAAGAGAAGAATACCAACACAAAGGCAAAGAATATGTATTCAATAAAATCATAGAAGAAAATTTCTTCAACCTAAAGAAAAAAACATGCATATAAAGATACAAGAAGCTTACAGAACATCAAATAGATTAGATTCCCCAAAACAGTCTGCTTCACAGATAATATTAAGCCATAAAACATACAGAACAAAAAAAATATTAACAGCTACAAAGAAAAAGAGCCAAGTTACCTATAAATGCAGACTCATCAGAATAATGCCAAACTATTCAATGAAAACAATGAAAGCAAGAAAGTCCTGATTAGAAATTATACAGACATTAAAAGAGCATGGCTGCCAATCCAGACTACTATATCCAGCAAAACTATCAATCATCATAGATAAAGTAAACAAGATATTTCATGATAAAGTCACTTAAACAATACCTATCTACTACAAATTCTATCCTTCGGAAAGCATTAGAGGGAAAACTCAAACCTCAGGATCCCAGGTAAACCTATGAAACCATAACCAATCAATAATCAAACAGAAGAAAATCCCAAAGAACAAAAGTACACACATGTTACCACTAAAAATAACAGGAAATAACAATCAGTGGTCATTAATGTCCCTTAACATCAAAGGATTCAATTTACCTATAAAAAGACATATCTTAACACTATGGATAAAATAAAATAACAAAAGCTAACCATCTGCTGCATATAAGAAACATACCTCAACTCCTAAGAAAGACACAGGCTCAGAGTAAAGAGTTGAAAAAATATTTTTCAATCAAATGGCCTCAGGAAACAAGCTGATGTTGCCATCCTAATATCCACAAAGCAAACGTCAAACTAAAATCATTCAAAAGAGACCAGGATGGACATTACTTATTTGTCCCAAGAAAAAAATTGAACAAGATGAGATCTAAATCCTGAATATTTATGCTCCTAATATAAGGACACTTTCATATGTAAATGAGACACTACTAAAGATTAAACCTCATATCAAATGTCAAATTCTAGTAGTGGGGGACTTCAATACCCCACTTTCACCTTTGGATAGGTCAACCAGTCAAAGACTCAACAGAGAATTAAAGGACATAACAGATGTTATGGTGCAAATGGACTTATTACATATTTATAGAAGTTTCCACCCAAACAAACAGTAATATACATATTTCTTAGCACTCCATAAAACTTTCTCTAAAATTGATCACATACTAGGTCATAAAGTAAATATTAACAGATACAAAAAAACGGGACTAATTCTTTGTACCATATCAGACCACCATGGCCTAAAGTTAGAATTCAACAACAACAAAAATCACAGAAAATTTACAAAATCATGAAAACTGAACATCTCTACATTGAACCACCTCTGGGTCAGAAAAAAGTTAAAAAAGAAATCAGACATTTTAGAATTTAATGAAAATGAATCCACAGCATATGAAAACTTATGGGACATAATGAAATAACCAAAAGTAATCCATTCTCCAAATCCATCCATTTTCCTGCAAATTTTAGGATATCATTTTTTCTTACTGCTGAGTAGTACTCCATTGTGTAGATGTACCACAGTTTGTTAATCCATTCTTTAGTTGAAGGACATCTAGGTTGTTTCCAGGTTCTTGCTATTAAGAGTAATGCCACTATGAACATAATTGAGCTAATGCCTTGGGAGTGAGAATGAACATCTTTAGATCCAAGATTATGACACTAAAAGGATTTTTAAAGAAAAAAAATACACAAGTGCGGTGTTACATGTCTTGGCATTTCAGGATTGAGTAAAGGAGTAGAGTAACTATTTTCTAAATTTTCAGTGTGAAACCCAGATATTAATCTACTGGCTGTCAATTACATTCCTGAGATTTTTCTTAAATTATTTTCAGAGTTGAGCCCTGCCCTCAGGCAATAAATGATCTTTCTGTGGAATAAAGTTTTGATAAGTTAAATCTATGCCCTCAAATTAAAAATTTAATAAAGACGTCAATATTTGTAAATATTTTGTTAAACTTAAACAAAATTCGTAATTCAAAAGAAATTATTTTTTGAAATATCACTTATAATGTCCACTCTCAAACTGCACTAGTATAGTGTCATGAACAATATATGAAAGCTCAATGACTTATTAGACCTTTTAAGTAGATCAGTTCTTTGTCCTGTATTGGAAAACACCAAGAACCAAAAATTTAGAAAATACTGTAGTGTTTTAGGCAGATTATGTACTTATGCATTACACTGTATTAAAAGTTGAAATTGCCAATATTATGAAGAATACTTATGAGAAAAAAATGGATTAATCTGGACCAAGATATTCACACAAAAATTTACAATTTAAATAGACAAGAAATATGAAAAATGTAATGTTCGAGCCACACTATATTCTTAATTATATAAAACATTAAAAGAAATGTCCATGGGATGAAATGCTAAATGGGATATGAGAGTGGTTAACTAAGGGAAAAGTCCTAGCAAGATAAGCCTCCAACTTGTATAAAGGAATTAAACCCAAACTTAAATGGTGGTAGAAACCATCAGCAACAGAAGACTGATAGAAAAATAGTTGTACAAGGTATGCCAGTATTTGATTAATCAATCATAAAAATGTTATAGCTTCTGCAAGCTTCTTGCTTTTGAGTCAAGAATAGAAGATAGGGGCTGTGGAATATACTTTTTTTGATTAAGGAAGGCCTCTAAAGCCAGGAGTCAGATGTATGTCAGAGATGCTGCTACATGGAGGCCCTAAGACACCATTGGATGAATCGGTGAAGGTAAATTCTCAATGATAATAGATGAAAAGAGTAAACTTAGTTCAAGAAACCCCATTTTGTATTATAGAAATAAAATAGAGTTTATTTTCACATTCCTGGCAGGGGCTTGCCAAGTTCTAATAAAGAATGAGCTAATCTAAGTACCTGGATGATCCACCCTGAAGGATACTGGGTTCTAGGGCCTGACCCAGGCATTCAGTTCAGCAGAGCACCTCCCATGAGAACAAGGAACTAAAATTCTAAAAGTCTGTCCCAGAAAACAGAGTGGCCTAGCCCAGATAGCTGTAATCAACTCAGATAGGACATAATAGTCGAACCTGAGATTAAAATACCTGAAGTTCCAAGCAGAATAGCTGTGACCAACACCCAGTTGTAAAAACCCCCTAACCAGCTGAACTTAAGGCAACCTTAAGATTATAATGTGACCTTTAAAGTGACCAATCATGTATTGCCCCAGTTGCTATGGTAATTTTATGGTGAAGTCTTTAAAAGAGATATGAGATTGTTAATCCCTGCTACTCCCATGCTCCCAAGACAGGGAAGTAGCCCGCCTGTACAGATGAAATAAATCCTCTTGTTTTTTGCATCAACTGGACTAGAGTCTGGGTACTTGGGGCTCCCCTTCCCAAAGATAGTACCCTGAGTCTGGGATCTATCAACCCCAAGGCAGTTATACTGTTGGCCACAGGCCCCAGGTGGGGTCCAGAAATGCTAAACTGTAAAAAGTGCCAGAGCAGGAGCTAATTTACAGCACACCTGCCTACTTGACCCCAAATAACCTTGCCTCATGGTTTTTGCCCTTAAAAACCCAGCTCACAAAAGGACAGCACCTCCTCTTGCCACATGCCTATGGACCAGACCAAGGTTCTTATCACACAACTCACAACTTTTAGTAAACTATGTTTTTGCATTTTAGAAAGTTTTCATCTCTGGTGATCTTTTGAGGTGCCTTGTAAACAGGGCATAACATAAGAGACTCAAAGATATTAGAGATGTTAGAGTCATGAGATATCTCCTAATCACAGTAATGAGATATCTCTAATCACAGTAATCATTGGGATAAAGAATTGGAATTTGTTTGCTGGTTTTCAACTTTGCTTTGGTCTAATATTTGTGTAAGCTATGTTCTCTTTCCTCCTCTTTGGAATTATAATGTATATTTTATGCCATTGTATATGAAAGTATATTTTAGGTATTTTATTTGATTTTGTGAAGGGTTACAAATAAGAGATTACTTTGAGTCTCAGAAGAGACTTTGAACTTTGGACTTTTAAATAACATTGGGATTATGATAAGTAATTAGTACTTTTGAAGTTGAATTGAATCCATTTTTCATTATGAAATAGCTGCTAGCCTAAAGGGGCTAGGAAGTAGAATGTAGTAATTCAAATAATAATGGCCAAAATTTGCTTATATATTTGAATGCTTAGTCACCAAGTCACCAATGAGTGACCTTACTGAAAAGGATTAGAAAAAGTGGCCTTGTTACAGGAAGTACATCACTTTGTATGGAATTTGAGTGTCCAAAAACAAAAGCCAAGTATTTCTTCTTTGCATATGTATCAAAGCATTGCTCACAGCTACTCTTCCAGCATTGTGAATTTCACCATGATTATCACAATGATAAAAATTACTAAGCCTCTGAACCAGTAAGCCAGCTCAAATCATATTATACTATTTTAGAAGAAGAACTGCAGTGGCCATGATATCTTTTTACATGAATTGAACTTTAACTAGCACAGAAGTTAGTATAGGGACTTGGGTATTGCTGTGATAGACCTGACCTTTCTTTTGCTTGGAGAAATATAGATTGTGGGATGGTGGATTAGGAAGGTAATTGAATGGGTTAGGTGGGACTTAATGTACCATACTAGTAGGAACATGGAAGACAGTGGTGCTGAAAGTCATTTTAAATATTGGATCCTAAATCAAGAGATTTCAGAAGAAAAAATTATACTATGTGGTATTATACTGTGTTATCTAAAGATACTATGTGATATAAAGATTGTTCTTATAATATTTTGCAGAAGAATTTAGCTGCTTTCTGCTATTGTTCCAAAAATTTGCCTCAGGCTATATTGAATGACTATGGATTAATGGCTTTGGCAGAAAAGATTTACAGACATCCTAGTATTGACTTGTGCTATTCAGTTACTATTGGTTATATTTAAGATCTGTAATGAAAATAAAGAAGATGATTATATAATAACATAAAATTTAAAGTTTAACAAGAAAACATGCACCAGAAAGTATAATGAATTCAAGACCTATGTTCAATGAAATTAAAATGTTTAAAACAAGAAGACTTGATGTTATATAGACTGAAGGGAGTGGTAGCCTCAAATAAAGATGCCCTCCAGGTAAGCTTTCAAATTGTGAAAAGAATTATAGAAAAGCTTAAAGTCAGGTGTTGTGGTACATGCTTTTAATTCAGGAGACAGAGGCAAGCAGGTATCTGAAGCCAAGACCAGCCTGGTATATAGATTGAATACCAGGACTCTCAAGTTTATGCAGTAATAAAAACTATCAAACACATAAAGCTAGTAAATATATAATTGAACGTGGACATCATGTTACAATTCCAGCAAGCAAAATAACTTGACAGTTTTAGCCATGTGATTCTGGCTTTAGAATTAAAGATAGAAGAAAGTTCTTTTTTTTTTTTAAATCTTCCCTAATTACTAAGGAAAGCCACAAAGGACAGGTATATATCAAGGGTATCTCTGCATGGAGGCCTACAGAGGCTATTATCTGACACTGAATGCAAATACTGGATTGCTTTTGAGATCCCAAGTTGTTGGAAATGCCAGAGTCATGGGATATCTACTAAAGAAATCTATCAAAAATCTAGCCCATGACAGAGAAGAATGTTGCAGTCAACAAAACTGAAAGGAAATCTTAAAATCACTTTGATATCAGACATGGAATCATGGACTTTGAAAATTGCTAGGGTTATTTTCTGTCATTTATTGTCCAGTTGTTTTTTTACTATACTCATTTTTCTCACTTTTGGAACAGGGATGTATATTCTCTGCCATTATATTGCAAAAGTATATGATCTAACTTTAATTTTATAGATATTTACAGTTAGGAGACTATCCTGAGTCTAAGAAATGACTTTAGATTTTTATTAAGTTTTGTGACTGATAGAACATGGGGATTTTGAAATTGGACTGAATGAATTTTTGCATTATGAGATGTCTGCAAGCCTATGAAGGAAAAGTGAATGGAATGTGCTGGTTTCAACAAAAATATACTCCAGAGACACATATATTTGAATGTTGAGGGAATGTCATAAAGAGTTCACAGTTTTCCTGAAGGAAGTGTGCCACTGTGAGTATGCTGCAGAATTTCAAATGTCCAAGGCTCAATATCTTTTTTTCTTCCCACTAGTTCTTAATAAATATACATAATTCTCAGATCTTTCACCAGTATAAGGTCTTTCTGCATCCTCCTCTGCCTACCACCCTTATGATAATGGACTAAGTATCTGATCATGTAAACCAGCCCCAATTAAATGTTTTCATTTATGAGAGTGGGTATGAAAGTATTGTCTATTGACAAAAATTGAAGTTTTACTAAGACAGTGACTAAAACAATCGGTAACATGAAAAATTTATAAATATCTTCAGATAAAAATTTTTGTGTGGAGAAAAAGATAAAAAATATCACAACCTCAAATATACATAATTATGTGTCACTTATTATAGGTTATGTAAATGTTTTTAAAGCTTATTTTTAGGCAATTTTAAATTTAAAATTCTTTATTAAATATATTTTATATTGGCTACATTTATAAATGCTTTAAGTAGAATATAAAGAAAATTTGGTGCTAACAAAATGAAAAAGTTATTTCTAATTTTCAAACATTTGGCACTTTAGGACACATAAATACATTCAAGGAGAAACACGTAAGTCTGGCCTGTAATTTGATCACTTTACAATGTTTAAACCATCTCAAGAAAAGTATGAAATCTTATGTCAAAAATATAGCCAAACATTCATTACATTTTATCCTATATACATATCTTCTTTTGGATTCATATGTTAAACCATTAGATGATAAAACTTTCTTTATGAAAGTACATACTAAAAGATTCTGAAAACAGAAAATTACAAAAGATGTCTCTGCTTTTTGGGCTAAACAAGCATCAGAGTACCTGACAACACTCCTAAATATTCAGTTGTTTCAAGAACGCATCTGTTTTTATACTTGGCAAAATATGTAGCTTTATTGTCCCACTGTATATTTTTCAAGTGGAATTTATAGGCATACTTGCAAGTGTAGCAAGGTAAAAGCTTTTACATTTTTCTTATGAATAAAGTCTCAGTTTTTATCCATGTATCTCCTTGTTCAAATTCCCTTCCCTCTTCCTCTCCTCCCAGTCACTCTCTCTTCTCCCCATTTCCTTATATCCTCCTCATAAAGGGCAGAAGATCCCAAGGTCCCAAGGTAGCTTGGATCAGCATTCACTCCAGGCAAATCTGCTTTCCTCATCCAAACATAAAGACTTAGTCAGGTGTTCTTCTGGATAGAATGGGCTCCAAGGTGCTTTAGATCTTAAGATTTTTCAGTGTTGTGGATTGCAGCTTGGGAATGCTTTGCTTTTCATTTAAAGTCTGCTAATGAGTGAGTGCATCGCCTGCTTATCTTTCTGGGTTTGTGATACCATGCTCAGGAGGATATTATCCAAATCCATCCATTTGCCTGAAAATTTTAGGATATTATTTTTTCATACAGCTGAGTAGAACTTCATTATGTAGTTGAACCACAGTTTGTTAATCCATTATTTAGTTGAGAGGCATCTAGGTTGTTTCCAGGTTCTTTCTATTACAAATAATGTTGCTATGTACATAGTTGAGCTAATGCCTTTGGAGTGCAAATGTGTGTCTTTAGGGTTAGTCAAACAGTGGTATTGCTGGATCCTTGGGGAGATTGATTCCCAGTTTTCTGAGAAACTATCATTCTGCTTTCCAAAGTGGCTGAACAAGTCTATACTCCCATCAACAATGGAGGAGTGTCCCCCTTGCTCCACAACCTCTCCAGCATAGACTGTCATCTGTGTCTTTAATCTTAGCCATTCTGACAGGTGTAAGATGGAATCTCAAAGTTGTTTTGATTTGCATTTCTCTGATATCTAAAGATGTTGAACACTTTTTCAAGTGCCTTTCAACCATTTGTAATTCTTCTGCTGAGAATGTCCCTTTTAGTTCTGAACTCCAGTTTTTGATTGGGTTATTCAAGGTTTTGGGCTCTAGTTTTTTGAGTTCTCTATATATTTTAGAGATCAGATATCTGTCACTTGTAGGGTTGGTAAAAATCTTTTCCCATTCTCTAGGCTGTTGTTTTGTCTTATTGACTGTGTTCTTGGATTTACAGAACCTTTCAGTTTCAGGAGGTCTCACTTAATTATTGTTGTTCTTAGTGTCTGTGCTTGCTACTGGTGATATATTTAGGAAGTGGTCACCTGTGCCAATGCAATGGAGGGTGTTTCCCACTTTATTTTCTATTAAGTTCAGTTTTGCTGAGTTTATGTTGAGGTCTTTGATTCACTTGGATTTGAGTTTTGTGCAGAGTGCTAAGTTTAGACCTATTTACATTTTTCTACATACTTCCATCCAACTATGCCAACACCATTTGTTAAAGAAACTACCTTTTTTCCATTGAATATTTTGGGCCTCTTTGTCAAAGATCAGGTGTTCATAGGTTTTTGGGTTAATTTTGGGATCTTCAATTTGAGTCCATTAATCCAAAAGTTTGCGTTTATGCCAGTACCAGGCTGCTTTTATTACTGTACCTCTATTGTATAATTTGATGTCAGGGATGGTGATGCCTCATGAGGTTCTTTTGTTGTACAAAATTGTTTTGGCAATCATGGCTTTCGTGATACTCCAAATGAAGTTGAATATTGTTCTTTCAAGTTCTGTAAAAAATTATGTTGGGATTTTGATGGGAATTGCATTGAGTCTGCAGATTCCTTTTGGTAAAATTGCCATTTTTACTGTGGTGATCCTGGATAGGTAGGATCAAAGCTTTTTTTTCTTTACTGTTAGTATAGTTAGCTGCTCATAATACCTGATTTTTAAAAAAGAAACTAAGTTAATTATTATAAATTTTTCTTTGAAAGTAAGCCATGAGTCAAGATCAGATAAGTTCAGGATGCTATAGCTCTAGACACTGAGAAAAATATAGAAATCCTGATTTTCCATTACAGGTCCTTTTCCTAATTTTAAAAACAAAGAAAAGAAAACTACAAAGGTTGAAACTCTTCAATGAAGTGGATAATCCATTTGTTAAATTTTCTAACCAAGAGTTTCGTTGACACATTAAGTTGAATGAATAAACATTAACTAAACAGACATTTAGAAACATAGTAACACTTTCTGTATATTTATTGAATAAAGATACTTATAGTTTTAATGCTCTTAATTTTATCATATACAGTTATTTCATTTACATTTGGAGAAACTTAGTGAAACTTTATTCAAATCAGTCCTTATTTATGTTTCCAATCTCTTTTTTGGGATTTGTTCATGTTCTATCTCTCATGAAATTTCTCTGTATGCTGTTATAACAAATGAAAGTTTATGCACTACAAACAGTCTTGATTGAGGTTTAATTAATATTTGCACCACTTTGAGATCCTCAAGATTAAAAATGCAGCCATTCAGAACTTATGTTTTGTAAAACCTAAGTGAAACTTGAAACACAGACTGGTAATCTTATTTCTCTTCAATTAGCATTTCCTGGGTTTTATTGTGTTTTAAAGTTTGAAAAATGACACCATATGTTCTGATTGCTTTAGACAACTTTTCAAATGAATATTGTATAAAATTATTTATGCTCAATTTACTGCCATGCTTTTTAAAATTTTAAAACATTTTTGTAAGTGATTATATTTAAAAATAAGTACAACTCACATGGGGAGCATTTTATTTTTAAAAGGAAATCCTGAATCACTGAGGTTCAAGGGCTTTCAAAGCAATGATAAATAAATGGTGGGAAGAAGTTCATTTTAAGGACACCGTCTGTTTTAGAATCTAATAATCTTAATTAATCCTATTGCTTTCTGTTAGAACTAAGATCAGAAGAACGTAAATAGTCTACTTATTTCTAATTTTGACATCTTTTGATATGTATAACATAGATTACTATAATGTATAAACAAAACAAACTTTCTGTACTCAATGTAACACAGAGAAAACCATCAGTAGTGTGAAAACCAATCTGAAGCTATCAAATGATCCCTATCAAGCAAAACTATTTTAAATTATTAGCTACACATTTCAAACACAAAGACCGTCTGTGTCTCTAACAAGCAAAAACTCTTAGAGAAAAACTTGTTGCCACAAATTTTAATCATCAAAATTCTTTGTGTCAATTATTTCTAAGACTCTAATACTAGTATGATTGTTTTTATTCTCCCAAGTTATAAAGAATACCTATATATGGGAAGACAAATAGGAAGGCACATAAGAAAAAAATCACATTTCAGTTTCTTTCTGTTTTTAAGTTCTCAGTATGATGTGTATATATGTACCTATATATATGTACTCTTTTTGTATGTGTGTCTGTGGGGGGGGGTAGGGGATGGGTGGGTGGTATGTTGGAATCATTCATGTGAAGATGAAAGAACAACTTAAAGTTTTGAAGATGAATCTATCCTTCCACCATTGCATAGGCACTGAGTTAACAAACTCAAAACATCAGACTTGTTTGGTGAGCACATTTACTTTGTTATCTATCTCCCAGGTCATAAATTTGAGTTTTGTGAGGATGTCTTCCAGCTTAGTTTCATTTTTCTATTCTATATGATCACAAATTTTTGTTTCTTTCTTTATTTTTTTCTAATATAAATATTTAATCTCAGCTGCTAGAAAATACATACTTTGTTGCATAATTTTTCAGGTCTGTCATAAAACAGAAAACATAATAAAGTAATTTTTATGCATGCTAAATGTTCATAGTGGTAAAGCAAGTCTTAATTTCTCCTAGGCAAAATTCTTGCCAACATAAGTATGTTAAAATTCTAGGCACACTGATAAAAAGTTATCTACAATAGATTAATCGAGACTGAAAAACTCACCCAAAACTGTATACACTAACAAACACACATAGAAGGAGAGAGAGAGAGAGAGAGAGAGAGAGAGAGAGAGAGAGAGAGAGGAATGAAAAACTTTATTGTTCCATATTTCATGATTTTAATGTGATACAACCACACTCCATGTTATGATGTACTTGTCTTCCATCTATTGGCTAAAGAAAATGTCCTCTCTAGTTAGGGAAGCAAGAACTGAAATCATATGAATGGGAAGAACTGTACTCCCTGCATAACAAGAGATTACAGTTGATAAAAAACCATACATCTTTTTATTGTTAAGTCAAAGAGGTATCAAAAGTAAAAGCAAAACTTACAGTGTAAGACTTAACAAAACTACTAAGGAGCATCAAAGAAAGTGAAAATGGAACTAGGCGCAGGGCAATTATGAATCAATGAAACAGGAGGGGTAAGGAGAGGGCTGAACACTGAGAATGTGCTGAAGATACTAGGGGAGAGGATCTGCTCTTACTTTGATCTCTTGCAAGTGCCTAGGTAAATGAATAATGGGGTAAGATTTCTAAGCTCAGCTAAGTGCATAAGAGTCATCCTCCCCATTAGCGCTGTCTCTGTCATCTTCTCCTTCCTCAGCCCCTTTTTCATCATCCTTGATCAGCTCCAGCTGGTCATCTCCCTGGTCTTCATTTTCATCATCATCCAGCAGGTCTCCCTCCTCAGCAGAGTCATCTGCACCTGCCTTAGACTCCATCTTCACATTAGTCTCATCTTTTTTCACAGAGGCACTGCTCTGCTCTTCTTCAGACTTTTCATTCTTCATCTCTACTGGGGATGAGAAGGACAAGTCTGCATGTTTACTTTGTTCTTTTTCAATTTTTTCCAGGCTTTCCAGCAGAGAATCCACTTTTTGTTTTATCTGAGTCAGCTCCTTCTTAATGGCCTGAAGGTCATCACCTTTCAACTTTCCAGACTTGGATGAAGATCCCTGTTGTCCACTCTTGGAGTTGAATCCACTTTTGCCCCTCCGAGAGGTGTTTCCAGAGACACGCTGGCGTTTAGAAGGCA
>PVIH01027998.1:0-15927 GCA_004025045.1 Sigmodon hispidus | reverse complement strand
CCATGCAAATTACCTCAGCAGAAGCTGGGGCAAATGTGACCTGCAGACTTTATCTGTGGCTGCTACAGAGTGCACTGGAACTAGCTCTGCAGACAGCACCCAGTTCTGGAAGCGGAACCAAAACTGATGGGAGCTCAACTCTCCCTCCCTGGCTGAGATATAGGCTCTTGGGCCTGGTGACCCCTCCTCACCTCTGGGCGGGTTCTGAGTCTGTCCTTCAGTGATCCCTGTAGTTATCTGTTCACTCAGTTAGAGGTCGAGGTGGGTAGCCTTGCAAATTCCCTCAGCAGCACCTGTGGGTATGGTGACAGGCAGACTTTATCTGTGCCTGCTACAGAGTGCACTGGGACTTACTCTGCAGACAGCACCTGGTTCGGGAAGTGAAACTGAAATCAATGGGAGCTCAGCTCTCCCTCCCTGGCTGAGATATAGGCGCTTGGGCCTGGTGACCCCTCCTCACCTCTGGGCAGGGTCTGAGTCTGTCCTTCAGGGACCTCTGTAGTTATCTGTTCACTCAGTTGGAGGTTGAGGTGGGTAGCCATGCAAATTCCCTCAGCAGCTGCTGTGGGAATGGTGACAGGCAGACTTTATCTGTGCCTGCTACAGCATGTGCTGGGACTCTGCAGACAGCATCTGGTGCTGGCCATTCTGAGTTTTGAAATAAAAGTTTTATTTAATCTTTTTGGGGGGGGGCTGAAGAAAAGGGTTTATATGACTTACCCTTCAGCATTACTGTACATAACTGAAGAATGTCAGGACAGAAACTCAAAACAGGGCATGATACCAAAAGCAGGAGCAAATGCAGAGGTCATGGAGGGGTGCTGCTTACTGGCTTTCTTCCACAAGGTTGCTTATCCCACCTTCTAAAAGAATCCTTTACCAGCAGCCCAGTGATCGCACCACCCACCATGGAGTGGGCACTGACCAGTTGTTCTCTAAATGAAAAAATATCTTATGGTTTTATCTCAAGGTAGTATTTCCTTAGCTGAGAATCTTTTTGCTGGTGGCTCTAGTTTATGTCAAGTTGACCTACCTACAAAACCACCCAATAAAAAACATAAGGAAAAAAATAAAAAAATATTTAAATTTAAACCATGAATAAAGCATAATTTTCTAAGCCAGGAAACTCATGTAGTCACTTATCCAGACAGTTGGGATATCAGAATTAAAGGAGAAGAAAATTCAAATGTGACTTTTACATGTACATCATAGGAAATCCAAAAAAAATCCAAAGCTCTCAACAAAGTATTTTCCTGCAAATACTTTGTGTGTTATGAATTTTGTAGACTTGTGATGTTCCTGGCCCAGATCACAGAAGATTCTCATTACAATAGATAGTGGAAATAGTAAAACTGAGCAACTGTGTCTGCTCAACTATAGATTGGATGTCTATACCAAACCACTCCCCAAGGAAGAGGAGAAGAAAAAATGTAAGAACAAGAAGATAGGTAGGGATGATGTGAATGCTATTCTTTGGTTATGACATGGCTCTTGTACACATGAATTCAATGCAACTGTGGTTGTCTATGTAATGCCTGGAAAAGATGAAGCCAGTTTTTTAATTATTTATATATTTATTATTTTACATCATATGCCCCATCAAACTCAGTTATCAGGGCTCTCATATTCATACCCACTCCTATGATCTCCCCATTCATGATTCTCATTTACTTACTGGAGCACAATTAAACTCCCTGTGACTAGCCCCTTAAAGAAAATGAGACCTTATCCAAACCACTGCATAGGCCATCGAAGCAAAAGTGAAACATTGTGTCATTTCTTGTGCTCTTACTTTGGCTCATTTTATTCTCTTTGTGTTTGTTTTGTTCTGTTCTAGTTAGTTAATTTTAATTTTCTCGTTCTTTTTAAATATTTTTTGATTTTTCTATTATAAATGAAGTCATTTTTTTTATCCATCTATCCCTTGTTCAAGCTTCCTTCAGCCTCAAACCCCTTCCAGTAATTCTCTTCTCCACATCTCTTTATCTCCTCTCCAGCAAGGGCAGGAGGTCCCAAAGTCCCAATATGGCTTAGTTCAGCATCCACTCCTGGTAGATTCACTTTTCTCACCCCAACATCAAGACTGAGTCAGGTGTTCCTCTGGGAGGAGAAGGATCCAAGGCAAGTCCAAGGTATTTCAGATTCCAAGCTGTTCAATGTGGTTTACAGCTTGGAGATGCTTTGCTTTTTGTTTTTGGTTTAGAGACCACTAATGAGGGAGCACATCCCATGCTTACCTTTCTGGGTTTGTGATACTTAGCTCAGGAGGATATTCTCCAAATACATCCATTTGCCTGCAAATTTTAGGATATCACTTTTTCTCACTGCTAAGTAGTACTCCATTGTGTAGATGTACCAGAGTTTGTTAATACTTTGTTCAGTTGACGGATATCTAGGTTGTTTCCAGGTTCTTGCCATTATGAATAATGCTGCTATGAACATAGTTGAGCTAATGCCTTTGGAGTGTGACTGTGTGTCTTTAGGTTATATATCCAGACGTGGTATTGTTGGATTCTTGGGGAGATTGATTCCTACTTTTCTGAGAAACTGTCATACTGCACTCCAGAGTGGCAGAACAAGCTTACATTCACACCAACAATTGAGGAGTGTTCCCCTTGCTCTGCAACCTCTCCAGCATAGGCTGCCATTTGAGTCTTTTATCTTAGCTAATCTGACAGGTGTAAGGTGGTATCTCAAAGTTGTTTTGATTTGCATTTCTCTGATGGCTAAAGGTGTTGAGCACTTTTTCAAGTGCCTTTTATCCATTTGTAATTCTTCTGCTGAGAATTCTCTTTTTAGTTCTGAAGGGCATTTTTTTGATTGGGTTATTTAAACTTTTGAGCTCTAGTTTCTTGAGTTATAATCAGTAGCCATTTTTTACACTAAAGAAAAAAAGTGCTGAAAAAGAAATAAGGGAACATCACCCTTTGTAATAGCTGAAAATACCATTAAATACCTTGGAGTAACTATAACCAAAGAAGTAACAGATCTATTTGACAAAAACTTTAAGTTTTTTTTAATTTAACAATTATTTTATTGTTTGCATACCAACTATAGATCCTCCTCTCCTTCCTCCTCCTGCTCTACTCCAGTCTTTTCCCCATATCCTCTTCTCCAAAAATGTAAGAGTCAGCAAAGCTTGGTACATTCAATTGAGGCAGGACCAAGCCCCTCCCTCTAGCATAAAGGATCAGCAAGACCTACAATCATAGGTAATTAGCTCCAAAAGGCTAGCTCCTGCACCAAGGATAGAGCTTGTTCCTTCTGTGAGATGTCCCTCAAACAGACCAAGCTACACAACTATTTTCCTCTTGCAAAGAGCCTAGTCCAGTCCCATGCAGGCTCCACAGCTGTCTAAGTCTATGAGTTTCCAAGAGCTTGGTTCAGTTGTTTCTGGAGATTTCCCCAACATAATTTTGACTCTTCTTGATTGTAGAATCCATCCTCCTTTTCTTCAGATTGACTCTTAGATTCCAGCCTGGTGCTTGGTTGTGGATCTCTGTATCTGTTTCCATCAGTTACTGGATGAAGGTTTTATGATGACAGGGTATTCACCAATCTGATTATAGGAATAGGCTAGTTCAGGCACTCTCTCAACTATTGGTAGGGGTCATCCTTGTGAATTTCTAGGAATTTCCTAGCACCAAGTATCTCCCTATCATCAAAAAGTCTCCCTCTATCAAGATATCTCTTTCATTTCCCTTGTATTCTATTCCTCCCTCAGACTGACCATCCCATTCTCTTATGTTCTCATATCCTCTACCCTCCCCTTTATTGCTCCCCTTTACCCCAAGTTTACTCAGTGTATCTCATGTGTTTTTTTCTTCCCAGGACAATCCATACATTTCTCCTAGGGACCTCCTTGCTAGCTAGCTTATCTGGACCTGTGAGTTGTAGTCTGGTTATCCTTTACTCCTAATACCCACTTATGAGTGAGCACATACCATGTTTATCTTTGTGAGTCTGGGTTACCTCATTCGGCATGATATTTTTTAGTTCCATTTATTTGCCTTCAATTTTCATGTTTTTTTAATGCTCTATTGTGTATATGTACCACAGTTTTTATATTCATTCTTTGTTTGAGAGGCATGTGGGATTTTTTCCAGGTTCTGCATATTATAAATAATATTGTCATCAAAATAGTTGAGCAAGTATCATTATGGTATGATTGAGCATCCCTTGGGAATATGCCCCCAAAGTGTCTTGTGATAGACTGATTCTCAATTTTCTGTGAAATCATCATATTGATTTCCAGAGTGGCTGTAAAAGTTTATTGGCCATCAGCAATTGAGTATTCCTATTTCTCGACATCATCTCCAACATAAACTGTCTTTAGTGTTATTTTTTTTCCTTGTAGTTTTAAAATTTCAAGTTCCAGGTAACAACTGTGTTGATGTTTTAAATACTATGAGTGATAATGGTACCTTATTCTTCTTCACTGAGTTTCTAGGTTCTCACACCTTGCATTATATACTAACCCTGAAAACGAGTTCTCTCCTTTCTTTTTTTTTTCTTATGAATAAAGTCACATTTTCTGTCTGTGTATATCCTTATTCAAGGTCCCTTCCCCCTCCCACCCCTTCCAGTTACTCTTTCTTCTCCACATCTCACCATCTCCTCCCCAACATGGGCATGGGGTCCCAAGGACTCAATATTGTTCAGTTCAGCATCCACTCATGGCAGATCCAGTTTCCTCACCCCAGCATCAAGACTGTGTCAGGTGTTCCTCTAGGAGGAATGGGATCCAAGGTGCCACTCCAAGGTGTTTCAGATCCCAAGCTTTTCAGGGGTTGTGGTTTACAGCTTGGACATGCTTTGCTTTTTGCTTTTTTGTTTAGAGTCCACTAATAAGTGAGTACATCCCATGCTTATCTTTCTGGATTTGAGATACCTCACTCAGGAGGATCTTCTCCAAATCCACCCATTTGCATGCAAATTTTAGGACATCATTTTTTCTTACTGCTGAATAGTACTCCATTGTGTAGATGTACCACAGTTTGTTAATCCATTCTTCAGTTGAGGGGCATCTAGGTTGTTTCCAGGTTCTTGCTATTACAAATAATGCTGCTGTGAACATAGTTTACCTAATGGCTTAGGAGTGCAAATGTGCATCTATTTTTATCTTAGCCATTCTGATGTGTACATGATGGTATCTCAGAGTTGTTTTCATTTGCATTTCTCTGATGACTAAGAATGTTGAACAATTCCTTAAATGTCTTTTGGCCATACCATACTGAATGCAGCCATCTCATCTTATTGTTGTTTAGATTTCTGTTCTCTTGCTAAGGAGAAATAAAAAACATGTGAATGCAGATTCCTGTTTACTTTCTAAGGAGAAATAAACAGTATGTGGATTCGGATTGGTTGGGAGGTAGCTGGAACCACTGAGTAGTTCAGGAGAAATAAAACTATAACTAGAATATATTGTATTAAAAAGTCTAATTTTAATAACAAAAATATAAAAGTGAATGTCTTTAATTTATATATAAGTTACTTATAATTCTAAAAGAAATCAAGTTGTTATTCTTTTAAAATTTCTGAATTTAGGTATTAATGTGAACATGTGTGTGCATGAGTATTTGTGGGCATGTGTATTTGGACATCAGAATACACCTTGCATAAATCAGTTCAGTTCTTTTAAATGTGGAAATTAGATTTCAAACTCACTGTCCCCTCTAAAACAAGTGAGATATTTAACTGCATGTCCCATGTGTTTATTTATGGGACATAATTTATTGTATGTACTATAAGAGAACACTTGTTTATGAGTATAGAAAATGAAGAAATCATAGAATCAGAAGAGTATTAGTAGGTATTAGTGCTCTAGAGAGGGAAATGTTATGACACTGGTGCTATGAAGGAGAAAAAGTCAGGGCTTTTACTGGAAAGGAGAAAAAGAGAGTCAATGGAAAGAGAAATAGATATCATTAAGAATGTTTGAAAATTTCAGATTTGTCCTTTTGGTTTCCTTGTTGGCACCACACTAGTGAGTACTGCAAGCATCCAGTAAAAGAGCACAAGAAGGGAGCAAAAAAGGAAGAGGCACAGCACCTTCAGATGCCATGAATAATACTACATAAATCATATCATAGAGACTATTAACTCCTTAAATTAATTAACTTTAGAATTTATTCATACCAATTACCTTATGCTGTTACTTTGTTAATTAGAGATAGGGTTCAATTATTTAGTACATCCAGTCACATGTGAATTGAAGAACCTTTTGTTAGTTCCCAAGTGCTGGATTGTACTACCAAAAGTGACATGGGCTATCACTCTGAGTTTGTCCAGTATTTTCCAATAGCAATAATGCACTCGTAACTTTCTACTTGCTATTACCTCCATTGCAAATGAAGAGTAGGTTCATTATTTTATACATTAAAAATGAATATAAAATTTTCACTTGAAAGTCACAAAAATTTCTATTATTATTAATTGTTTTGTTTTTTTTTTAGTTTGTAACAGTCCTCATCAACTATTTCTGCTTTTTCATGCATAAGTAACACAAACACCTATTTATGGAACACACATTTCAAAACAAACCTAAGTCAGTGATATATTTGTTTTAATAAAAAAATAAAAAGTGTTTTAAATAAATAAAAAATGCTCATTAGGCTCCTATTGCTGCCATTTTGTCTCTGCCTGGAAAGGAATAAGTTATGAACAAAGTGTTAGTTTACTCTATCTATTGGAAGAATTTTAACAAATTAATTTTAGTATATCATTTTTTAAAGTAATTATAATTTAGAAGAGTCCCCCATTTCATTTCATATTCCACTAATTATCAATGTTTCAAATTAAAATTATTATATATGTTTCTTGTTGAATTCTATCAGCAATAGGCTCTGATTTTAAAGTAAGTCAAACATAAACATTTTTCTTAAATGACAATTGCCCTATTTAGCACATAAGGAAACATTTTGAGATTTTTAAAGTATTAGGAAATCTATGTATTATATTTTATTTGCTCCTTGTTCCAGTAAACAGCCCCACAAAAATGAAGCCAACAAGTTAATCCACCATATTCTTTACTCAAAAATTTACTTATTGTTGGCTTTGGTTTTTTGCAATTACAAAAAAAAAAAATACCATAGTCAAAGATCCATCCCATGCATTAGTTAAAGAAAATTTTAAGTGATTATTTTTGAACTAGGTAATTTTAAACTAGTTTGCATCATCCCCTAAACATCAAAGTGACATGTTTTCTCAGTCATGGCTTAATTACTGTATTTTGCAGACCTGTTGATAAAGCCTACAGGAGTTCTAATTAGCTGAGTTTCAGTCTTGCTCTCCCTGTTGTACAAACTACAGTTCTCAGCTTGTGTGCTCCTGCACTGTGGCTTGCTCAGCCAAGGATGAATATCGCTGCTGGCCTCTTGGCATATATCCAAGTTGAGGAACCTGCCAAATTTTAAAATCAAAACATGCTTATTAACCTTTCTCTTTTTGCTTTTTGGCTCAAATTTTACCACAAGGTCAAATTTGACCTAGAAGAGAACAAATTTCATTTCTAGCAAGATTTTTAAAGGCATTATTTCAAAAGATATTGTAAATATGTTGCCAATTTATATTTTAGTCTCATAATGTGAGCAGTAAATAAATGCAACATCTTGCGAAGGTTTAGTAATAAAATAGTGGAAAAATAAATTCTTATATTAAGTATGGTAAATATTTTTAGGGACTCATCAAATATAAACATGAATTTCTTTTAAAACTTTAAATTGAGTAAAGCTTTAAATTATGTACATTCATATGTGGCAAACAAAATATACATTGGATGACACATTGAAAGAGTTATTAAGTTTTTCTTATGCCTGAAAATAAAATTACAATGAATAGAAGGAAATTAAAATTTTTCATATTATTAAATTTATATTTGAAAACTTTTAAATATTGATAGAAGACTTCTGTTGAACACATTATTAATGATGAAACTGGCATACTAAAACTCTTCTTTCCTTTTGACTTCCTGAAGAAAATATCAACTTTTAGTGTTCTATGAAATCATAAACTGTGGTATTGAAGCTCACACACTACAATGAAAATGTGCATTATTTCATGAATAAATCTGCTAACCAAATGCAACATACCTCTCTTTTAACTTCCAACATGCTATATATTAACTGCATATAATTTCAGTCACAAAAATGAAACTTTTGTTACTTGTAATAAAAGCCAAGAATTTGTAAACATCTACTTCCCAGCCTAGATGGGTCAACTTAGTCAATGATAAGTTTCTCATGCAGCTTTTACATTTCATCCTAGTCTAATGGACGTAAATATTTTGTGTCGCGCGCACCCTTGCCAGCAAGGAAAGTGCAACACCCAGGATCTTCTTTCAGCAGTTTATTCGGGACCTTTACAATTGTTCTCTCTTTGTCCTTCTCTCTGCTTCTCCTCCTTCTCCTTCCCCGGGAAACCTCGCCCACTGACTAGAAACTCTCAGGGCATCCAATCCCAATAAGCCATGTGGGCACAGCTCATAGGTCCACATACGCAACAGCAAACCACGCCCCAGGCTCAAGCCAAATAAGGAGTTGTTTATCAAAAGAGAGCAGTCACCCATGGGGGGTGGAGGCTGGAAATCAGCACCATCTTTAGAGTGCAGCAGCAGGCAGCTCTCTACAATTTCGTTAATTGTAGTCTAGTGATTTGGCCAGCATAAAATCCAAATAACTGAATTACTTACTATGGCAAATAAACATTTTGACAATGTCTTCAATGGGTTATAATAATCAGAAATGCATTGTTTATCCTCACATTTTAATATTCATTTCAGGGAATATAATTTGCTTTAGAATGCTTCTCCTAGAATAACCACTCTAATGTTCTGTCTTTACTGTCATGTAATCTTTGTTTCTAGAGATTTTATTCTACATCTGTCATATTTCTGAATTTTATTTTTAATGCATCCACTATGGGCATATATTGTTTTAAAAGAAATTCTGTGATAATATAGATTGTTAGCTGATTTATTCCATATTAATCACAGAGAACATTCACTGAATGGCTATTACACACAATACACTGAGAATCTATCAGTAAACCAAATTTATTTTTATGCCTAATTTCATTAATTTTGTCTCTGTTTTCAACTTTGTCTGGAAGCACAGTTCCAATATCTGTATTATTTGTGTCTTTCCCTGACTACCATTCTATCTATCATGAAAATAGGTTTACAAACAGTATATAAATATCATACATATATATATATATAGCATGCATGTGTAGTAATCTCACAACCAACTGACCATTTAATTAAATATTCGTTTGAATTTAGTCTGTATTCATTGTATCATATTAATTTAATATTTTATTTCTTTCACTGTAAACAGGTATATATTTTTTGTGTGTTTCCAGAATTCCAGAATATTAAATAAAAGTAGAGGTATTTAAAATCTTTCATTCTGAATGCCAAAGAAAATATTTCATCATTTTTACATCATGTCTAATGGCTATATAAGTTCAATTTGCAGATATTATCTGCCTTTTTAGCACACTAATCTCATAATTTCTCTACATTTTCATCTTGCACTCGCAAAATCGCACAGAGGGCAAAGGAACTTGTTGCCAAGCCTGATGATCTGACTTTGATCCCCACATCCCACAGTGTTGACATAAAGCACTTCTGGTAGTTTTAGTAAGAAATATCACCCACAGGATCATGCACTTGAGCATTTTGTTAACAGCTAGTGGATCTGTGCACACTGTGGAATCTTTAGAAGGTGGAATCTTGCTGGAAGAAGTATGTCATAGGCTTTGAGAAAGTGTCACCTCATTTCACTTCTAATTCACACTCTCGGTTATATGTTTGCAAGTGAATATCTCAGGTTCCTACTCTGGCTTCCTGCTGCCATGCCTCCCATGTAATTATGTACTCTCCCTCAAGAACCATAAGCCGAAATTAAAACTTCCTTCTGTTATTTGTATTAATTAATAATTTATCACAGCAAGAAAAAGTAAACAATATAGAACTTATTTTCACAGCTTGTCCTCTGAGCTCCATGCATACATACCATGGCCTGTATGCCTGACTGGAAATCAAGAATTTTTTGTCCTCATTCTTATTCTTCTTTCTCAAAATTATTTTGCAGGCCAGTCATATTATTCAGTGGGTCCAGGTTGTTGTCAGCTGAAACTACAAGCCTGAAAATGTGAGTTTGATACCAGTGAATTCATGGTAGAAAAGAATCAACCCAAAGTTGTCTTCTGACACCCACAAACATATCTGTAGCAGTATTGTGTATGTGCACTGAAACACACAGACACACAGACACATACATAGACACACACATACAAACTAAATAAATAAAGTTTAATTTTTTTCTATATTAAATAAGTTTGTTTCATAATCCTATGCCAAAATTTATAAAAATATATTTATGAATCTAGTGAAATAACATATTTCTCTTCTTGTTCTCTTATATAGTAAAATTCATAAAGTGATTTTCACTTGCTAAACTGGCATTACTTTTTGAAATAAACTAAACCAAAATGTAATATATTATTATCCTTTTCTGAATTGATCACTGCTATATTTAGATTTTTAAAATAATGTTTCAATGAAATTAATCTCTTACTACATTGCTCTTGTTTTTCTTTTCAAATGTTTTCTATATAAGTATTAAAACATGGTGGTATATAGTTATTCTGTTGTCATGTCTATAATTTCTCACTTGTGTATATTTGTTATAATTTCATTTGTATAATATTATGAAGTAATATAGTAAATCTACATTTTTATCTTGACAATAGAAAGCAGTCCTGGTAATTCCTGATAATTTTT
The DNA here is from genome assembly GCA_004025045.1 of Sigmodon hispidus. Classification (NCBI taxonomy): domain Eukaryota; kingdom Metazoa; phylum Chordata; class Mammalia; order Rodentia; family Cricetidae; genus Sigmodon; species Sigmodon hispidus. The sequence continues at coordinate 5,141 of PVIH01027998.1, read as the reverse complement.
CTAATTTGCATAGAATGTTAGTTTCCTAATTTAAATATCAATTCTTATTCTATTACATATATTTTAAAAATTTTTATATTAGCTACATTTTATCAATATAATTTCTGCTAATGAACTATTAATAGTACTGATTGTATGTATTTGTTTTCTACTTATCTGTACTTGAAATGATAACATCTTGCTTTTTCTGTGCTTAATTTGCTATTTATCCCTAATAACTTAGGCTGTTAGTGCCCCTTAAGTTGTTAAGCCTTGCTTGCTGGAAATAAGGTGTGGAAGAATTAATGTGGTACATTGAAAGCTGCTATTTTTGAAAATTTTTATTGTGGCTGGAAATTTTGCTTAATGGGGAAAAAAACTGATATGCAAGAGTAAGGACTGAACCTCAGATCCCCAGAATTAAAGTAAAATCCAAGAAAGCATGAAAACCATCTATAATCTCAGCACTAAGGAGGTTTAAACAGTGGATCTCCAAGGCAAGTTGCCTAGTTAGACTAGTCATAATAAAAAAGATCTGGGGTCCAATTATTCTTTTTTTTAACTTTTACATATTTTTAAATATAATTTGTTTATTGAATCTTCTGGGAATTTTATCAATCACCCCAATTCTTCTCACTTCTCAATCCCCCCATATCCCTCCTCCTAGCTTCCCCAAAGGAAAATAAAAAACAAAAACAAAAACATCAAGCCAAAACAAGCAAGGAAACAAACAAGAAACTCCAAAAGAACAAAAACTAAACAACAATTTTCCTTCATCTTTTCTAACATCTTCATTACTTCTTCATTCATCTGGTGGCACTGGGAGCTTCATTGTGTCACGCACTATACCCTTTCATCCAATTATTCTTTAAACATGCCTCAAGGCCAGTTCTTCTTATAGCAGGGTAATTTTGTTTACTGCAAAAGAAAATCAAATGTTTCCAAAATAATAGCCCTGCTATGAAGATACGCCATGACCATGGCAACTCTTATAATGAAAGACATTTAAGGTGGTAGTTTACATTTAAGAGGTTCCATCCATTGTTATCATGGCAGGGAGTATGGTGGCATGCAAGAAGACATAGTGATGGATATATCTTGATTAGAAGGCCACAGGAAGTAGACTGAGACACTGGGTAGTATCTTGAGTATAGGAAACTCTAAAGCCCACTAACACAGTGACACACTTTCACCAACAAGGCTAAACCTATTAAAAAAAAGGCAGCTATCATATTATTGTCACTCCCTTTGGGGAACATCTTATATCAAGCCACGATACACATTTAATCCAGTGGTACTACAATTCTTTTTTTCTTCTTTCGGTTATTTCTGTAGTTTCCAAATAGATAATCAGAATGCAATCAGCAGCAGTAGGATCTTTACATTTATTACTTGACGAGTAGATACTATTGTAAGAATGCACCTGCAGAAGCCATTAGAACTCTTAGAAATATAATTAAACAAAATGAATGCTACCAATATAAATGAAAAGAAATGAGTAATGATAATTCAAATAAATAAATGCAACAGGAGTTGTGCTTAAATACTTTTATTACATAATCAAATTAATAGATTCCTTATTACCTAGTCTGTCAAAGTTCTTTTCATTTCTGTTTTATTTTTTCCTTTTTTAAATTATGAATAAAGTCTCATTTTTTATCCATGTATCCCCTTGTTCAGACTCCCTTCCCCATCCTGCCCCTCCCAGTCACTCTCTCCTCTCCATCTCCTTATCTCCTCCCTAGCAAGGACAGGTTCTGTCCATAAAGCAGTTTTTTTTTTCTTTTCTGATAATAAGGCACTTGAGATATTATTTGTGGTTGGTTTGATTTTGTGTTGTTGTTTTGATTTTTTTTACAAATTTATTTGTTTATATGTTATGTATGTATGTATGTGCTGCCTGTATGCATGTATGTAAAACATCTTTGTACCTAGTGCCACAGGAGACCAGTAGAAGGTTTCAGATTTTCTGCAACTAGAGTTACAGATAGTTGTAAGCCATGTGGGTGTAGCTGGAAATTTCTTGTCCCATAGCCACTCTTTAATAAATACACTGAGGCTTATATTAACTACAAATAGCCAGCCAACAGCTCAGGCTTATTACTAACTAGCTCTTATATTTCTTAAACATTTTTCTATTTAAATTCTTTTCATATACCAACCACAGTTCCCCATCCCTCCTCTCCTCCCACTCACTTGCCAGGTCCTCCCTACACCACAACCCATCCACTACTCAAAAAAATATAATGCCTTCCATGGAGAGTCATCAAGTCTTTGTTATCAAGTTGTGGCAGGACCAAGCTCCTACCCCTGTATCAAGGAAGTAGTTCTTCCATTTTAAGTTAACCCATACTTTTTATTTCTACTCTGGCACATGCTGGTACCTTTATTAGCCTGACATATTGATGTCCTGCTCTCTCTGCATGGGTTCCTGATTCTAGACTCTGACCCCTTTCCTCTTAACATTCTCCTAGTCTGGCTCTGCTGCCTAATCATATTCTGTTTGTCTACTGGCTAGTCAGCATCTTTATTAAACTTATCACAGTGACATATATTCACACACTGAATGAAATATCTCACAGCATTTCTCCCTTTTGTCTAAATAAAAAAGAAACTTTTTACTGTAACATGATAAAATTATATATAACAAAAGAGTTATTAAGTAAAGATTATAGTTATAATATCTGGTCTATTTGTATTTGACAAAATTAGAGAAAATATTTTATCTGTTTCATTTTTGTGACTCTAAAGCTTTACATCTAATTTACCTTTTACCATAACAGATGAAAGGTATATCTAGATCTATCTAGTCTTCAACTCGATCATTGATTCAAGAAAAATGAATCATTACTTAATGAGAGGGACATCAGGCCACCTGGACAGTCACTTATCCTTTCATTGTTCTTCTGAGATATCGGGGAATTCACATATGGCCTATAGGCCTGGTATACCTAACAGACCTTTCTGAGAAGCAGAGAAATTTTAAGAACTGTCCTATCTTGTACTGGAAAATTTGGCAGTCATACTTTTTGCATCCTGCTTGTTCAGTGTAAATAGTGTGCTGTTAATAATTTAGCCAAGGGCTAGATTTTGTCATAAGGAAATCAAACTCCATAAGAAGTTTGTTCAGTGTGTATTATGTTCTCTGAAATAGATTGGTTATGCCAGGAACAGATATGTCTCACTGTCATGAAAAGTCTTAGGTTATAAAACATATTCAATACCATACTCTGTAGGACTTTGAAGTGTTAAAAGACCACATGCCTTTTTAAATATATCTGTGTATAGCCTGTGTATGACCTAATATGATTACAAATTTGACTATTACAGAAGACTATTAATATGTATTTCTTAATTATACATTACATTTTAAAATGAGTTATATAAGTACATTCCCAAAATAAGTATAGAAATATACATATAGTATAATGAAATTAACTTTACATTTGGATCAATAAATCAAAATCCATACTAATGTAAAATATTTGAGACTAGTAGATGCTATTTTGGTTTAAAAGTGGATTTAATAATCTACTTTTTTATTGTCATTTCTGTATCTGCCTTTTTAAAGAATGAGATTCCTGAGTTTAATTTCCTTTGTTCATTTTTTTCCTAATTATTACCAATAACAACTTGTATCCAAGCCTCCTTAAATGATAATAACTATCTATAAGTTTCTCTTCTGAGAATGTAGTAATTATTCTCTAGACTGATTCTTGTTGTATATTAATACTGTTATTTTGGGGGACACTGAGAACATTTAGAATTATGGTCAGTTCCTGACTGGAGGATTCTGTGAGGTTGTATCATCTCAGCCAGCAACCTTGAAGCTGTTCTGGATACACAATATTCAAGAGACCATAACAGAGGCATTTTGAAATGCTAGATCACTTAGACCATGTGTTCATTTAGACCATGTGTTTTCACTAATGTTTGGTTTTCTTGTTTTGAAAATACATAAAATTTTAAAAGCAACCAATGTATTTTCATCAGTAGTAATGTAGACTGAGCATTATAAACATACCACCCAAAGATGATATTTTGTTATGCATTTAAACCAGTAAAATTCATCATATGTCTTATAGTTTGTTCAGGTTTATTTGTTTATATCTTTAGCTAGTATTTTCAGGGGATCTTCCTTCATCAAACCTGATTATGTTTTTTAACCTGGAATAAACCTATACACTCTCATTTTCTGTAGAAATAAAAGCACAACCTCTACCCAAAATAACATCTATTGACTTAAATTTTGAAGTCAAGTTAATTTTAAAATATTGTCTCTTGACCCACAAAATAGTAAAACAAAACAAAACAAAAAAAACAATAATATACAGGATCCAGACTCTCTGATTTTTTTTTATCATTGCTATTTTTTAATATTAATTACTTCTTCTTCAAAACTTTATATATAAATATACATATATATAGTGACTATCTATATATTTTTTCTCTTCTTCCCCAAGCATTTGTATATTTTAGAACACGCTGTAAGCCATTTAGAGTATTTTTGTTTGCTTGCTTGTTTGAATCAGTCTTTTTTTTTTTTTAACTTACTACTGAATTCAACTATAACTTAAAGAACTATGACAAATACATGTCATATTATTACATAAAACTTAGAAGAAATAGAGCAAGCCTTTAAAAGTTTCAAAGCTGGTGAAACCCTGATATTAATTGTAACATTTCTTTTTCCTTTTTGTAGATTTTTTCATATATATATATATATTATTTGGTATTTTTACATCATGGACACCATCAAACACAGATATCAGACCTCTCAGTATCATGCCCACTCTTATGATCTCCCCATTTACAAAACTGCCATTCATGCTGCTCATTTGCTTAGTGGGGAATAATTAAACTCCCTGAGACCAGACCTTTAAAGAAAACAAGTCTTTCCTTACCCACCTCTCTGCCGGAAGCCATCAATGCAGAAGTGAGGCATTGAGTCATTTACCTATGTTCTAGCCTTGAGTTCTTGTGTGCAATGACATTACTCTCTTTTTATATATTTTTTAAAAGTTCACTAGTGAGTGAATACATCCCCTGCTTCTCTTTCTGAGATTGTGATACTTTGCTCAGGAGGATATTCTCCATATCTATCCATTTGCCTGCAAATTTTAGAGTATCATTTTCTTTTTTTTTTTTTTTTTTTTTTTTTT